>FIZU01029214.1:0-13347 GCA_900064475.1 Pseudococcus longispinus
CGCTTTTAGTATGTTACACAGAACTCAATGAAGTACCTACTGTATAAATTTCATCGAATTCGTACGGTTAGTTTGGGAGGAATATGGCGTCAAAGTCGAATTATACGATTTTTGTTTTGCAATTACCCCACTACACCTTATTAAGTTTCGTATTTTTAATCATTCTCTTGACATCTACATTTGAATAATTTTGATCTTTATGCTGTTTTTTCAAATCATCAATAATTTTTTTTATTTTAATGTAATATTGAGTCATTTTTTTTGCAAGTAGGTAATTAGGTATCTATACTTCAACTTCGCTATCCAGTCATTTTTTCCTTTTAAAAAGATGATGATTTTTCCCGTCCTTCATTTTATTTGCCTTCAAACACCAATGTCTCTATTTCAGATTCATAAAGAAAAAGTCATAGCAACTAAGAAAAGTTGTATAAGTTTATAAAATTGTGTTTAAAAGTGATAAAAAAGAACGAGCGGTGAGGTAAAATTTGAGTCGGTGAATTCACTATGAAAATAATTCGTTTGAGATGAGAATTTTCATATCTTAAGTTCTTGGTACCATATACATATAATTTTCTTCAAGCATACGACAATGACGCAAATTCGGAAACAAATTAATGAATCAATTTTAAAACTTCATTCATCCCGTTAAATGCACTTAATCCTGCTCTTATAAAATTTGAAATTTTTCGCGAAAAAATATTACATAAAATGTTAATAATAAATAACATCTTAATAAAAACTCGAAACTCGAGTACCTCTCGAAGTCCACATACGTAATCGAATGAGTCACTAAAAATTAATACAAGTAGGCGATCTTGCGATATAAAAATGACCCTCGATTTTGACAAATAACCGACTCGAATCGACGTATGGAAAAGAAATTTTCGCGAATAAAATTTCATCACGCGGTGCTACTCGATTTTCGTTTTTCTTTTATCGCAATAAAATATTGAAAATTGGGTGTTCGAGTGTTTGGGTGTCATGATTATACAAACCACTGTGGATATGGCGCTTTATATTTGATATGTAAACAAATTGGTGACGATAAGCGCCTTCTGAATTCTGCTAGAATAAATAGTGCTAGTATATTGAAAAAAGATAACCTTTGGATATTCGTAAACCATCCTTTTGTGATTTTTTTTCAATGTTCTCGAAATTTTGAAAAATCCATTGTCTAAAAATACCTCGAGTCATCGTCACAACTACTCATCATAAAATAAGAGATCGTTTATCAAGCTCGTATGTATAATATACGAAATAATCTCACGTTATACATGAACAGAGCCGGCAACTCCAACTCGTGCACGCGTTACTCGGCTATATCGATATTGTAAACAGTACTCGAGTATAAGAGACCATACCAAAGTAGATAAGATACTCGAGTCGAACACCGCGATGAAAACCGGAGGAAAAAAGCCACCGCACGTCGACCATACAGTTAAATGTGTAGGAAAAAGAGAAAAAAACCATGCGAACGTATGCTGGCAATATACTTAGACGAGTATGGGCCATGGAAGATGGCATAGGGAGGGCGAGATAAAGGGTAAGTTTTCGTTAACAAGGTTAAGGGTTAATTTACTGAAGCGTATACTATGTAACAACGTGACATAGAAAAGTAAACGGCCCGTAACGGCGGAGGAAGTTATCAATAACTTATCCCTCTCGTATGTACATTCTCTCGAATACTTCGACAAGACAATTATCATAAAGAGAGAGAATTTCTTCCAACAAACGTATACGCAGATTTAGATTTTGATTTGTACCAATCTCTATATCGCGAGCTCTTTCGGCCGCAAATATGTACAAATTTATCTGGTGGGATGTGTTTTTCAGCACAATATGCCAACGAGAGCTCGGTCCTGTTGGTAGGTTCGCGTATAAATATTTCGACTACGTATTGTACTTATGTGATCCCTTTTTGCGAGCGTTTTTTATTACATCTCGGTTGTCCTGCGTGGCCTTTTTTTTTTACCATTTTTACTCTCTCTTTCTATCTTTCGCTTTGGTATATAATCATAAATTAGGCGTGAGTTGAAGTCTAGCAATTGTCCAGTGGCGAATGTAAGCAGAAATATAAAAAAATCCGAATAAAAGAAAACTTTCAGCTAAAAGCAATTTCTCATCAAATTAGAGTGACTTTTTTCCTACTCATTTCCGTAGTTAGGGTAATGCAGTACGTTCTGCTTTATCATTCGGGTCACTAAATTCGGTTTTTTTTGCCGTTGTTGTTGTTAATTCGCCCCTTTCGTTAGCCGTATGTAGGCTTATGCCCGAGAACAAGAATCATGTTAACGTATTATGAAAGTTATTCGCAGATCTTTATAATAAATTATTTTGCAGAACGGTTTGATATATTGTCTGGTGAATGCTGAGGTATGGTGTATTAGTAAACTGGACCCTTGCGACGTTGACGTGTTCGATGATGAGAAAAATTCGCCGTGAAGACCTTTTGTTTTAATGGAAAGAAAAATGTGCTATGGGTGGAATATCTACGTATACTATTGCATAGGCTTAGATCAAAAATGTAACCGAGTTCAATTCTCTTTTTGGATTTTTTTTTTAGCAAACTTCATTAGGTAGATAGGCAGATACGTACTTATTAAGAATGTAATTTTTCCTTTGATTTTCAAGTTTTGAGTGTAAATATTAGCGGTTTGGCCTATATTTAAAACGATGTCCATTCGACAGTTTCGTAAATGACATTAACTTCCAGGAATCGGTACTGGGTACCTTTTTCATCGTTGGATATTTTTAGCATAGGATATGCTTTTGCGATGACCATAACCTGCAAATTTTCTGGACTTGAAAAATTTTCGATTTTGAAAATTTTTTTCAAGTAGTTAGTTGACTTATGAACTTGAAAAAATGTGGATTTTTTCAAAATTTGACTTTTAGACATTTTACCAGACATGAATATTACGTCTGGCTCTTTGAACTTACGATTAGATAAAGTCAGACTTTATGTCAGACCGGAACGTACACTTCAGTTTGACATAGCAGATGGAGCAAAACTGCAAAAGCATATCCTATGTTTTATCACTTTCATGGGTATAAGTATGGAAATGTAAATGACCGAGGGGTCCAGGGGGGAGATTTTTTGTTACTATTTTTTTGCAAAAGCTATACTTCTAAGTTGCTTTTTTCATGAATTTCAAGTTAATAATCTTATATGCTAAAAAATCGAAAAAATTTTTTCATGTTAATGTAAGGTTACTGCCACTAGTCTTAAAAAAATATAGAAAACTTGAAGCAAAAGTAATCATTAAAATTTGAGACTTCCATAAAAATCATTAAAAATATTTGTATCTTAAAAACAGTCAAACGATTATGAAAACCGTCGAAATTTCTTCACTTTTCATAAAAATCAGTAAAAACTTTTTCAAATAGGTCCAACTCATTAGTGAACCTATTGAAAATATCTCGAAAATTGTATATTCTTGAAAATCGGTAAAAAAAGTTGTAGAAGGTGTTAAAATAACTTGAAAACGTTGCAATAATCATAAATTTTCATAAAATTCAATAAAAAAAATAAGGCAAAAATGGTATAAAAAACTTGAAAATTTTGGGCAATTTAGTGAAAATACGAGCAGTATGTACGAGATTTTCGACAAATTTCCTGATTTTTTGACCATTTTTACAAAATCTCTACTAATTTTTGTGAAAGTTTCGATAATTAAAACAACATTTTCGACGACATTCGCCATTCTTTAATCAATTTTTTCAGCATTTCAAATGATTTTTATGAAAATTTTAACAATTTTCATGATTTTTTTTTGGCACATTCTACGACATTTTTATCCATTTTTATAACAATTTCAGGAAGTTTTTGAAAATGTAGTGAAAATTCTAGCAGTTTTTACGCGATTTTCGACAATTTTCATAGTTTTTTGACTGGTTTCGCGCCATTTTTACAGATTTTTGTGAGAATTTCGACAATTATAATAGAACTTTGGGTGATTTTAGTAATTTAATTTCAAATTTTAAGTAATTTTTACGAAGTTTCTGACTGTGTTGCATGATTTTGTGGGCATTTCTACGATATTTTTACCGATTTTTATGACAATTTCAGCAAATTTCACGAAATTTTCAATAATTTTTCAAGATTTTTTGATCATTTTTTCATACTTATTTTAAAATGATTTTTGTAAAAATTTCAACTTTCATAGCAATTTCGATAATTTTTATCACAGTTTAAATAATTTTAATGCATTTTGGACAATTTTTTAATATTTATGCTAATTTTTATGAAGTTTTTGGCCATTTCATAAAAATTTTCAACAATTTTCATGATTTTTTGGCTGATATTATCGTATTTTAAATGATTATGAAAACTTTGAAGATTTTTACATTGTTTGAATCACTTCTATATTTTGAAATTTTCAAAGTACAAAAGTCATCCAGGGTAACTTAATTTCGCAACTCCTTCTCAACTCCACCCATCCCACCAAAATCCATTGAAATATCCTAAAAATTTCTTCAAGTTTTGAGAAAATGTTGTAATTTTGCGGAAAATTCTTGAAAATAAATGAAAAATCGATGCATTAACTATTTCAAAAGTTTTTGAAAATTACATTAAAAGTGTTTTAAATGCGAGATTTTTCCATTTTTGAAGTCGTTTAAAAATAACGTAAGAATAGATGAAAATTTCATTGAAAATAAGTAGGTAGGTAGGTAAATTTTTGCAAAAGTTATTCCAAAGGGTAAGAAAATTTTCTGAATTTTTCTGAATATTTCCTAAAAGGAATGTACAAAATGTATTTTTTTCGATACTAACCTATTTGCTATTTTTGACACATTTTAAGTACGGTCGGTACCTAATTTAGAAGTAATTTCAACAGTTTTTCGATTTTTTTGTGCATTTTCCAGCAACATAAGAACGATTTTTTATTATAATTTGACTAATTTTTGTATTTTTTCAAACCCTTCTAAGGATATTTTGAATACTTTTTTCCATAATTTAATAACCTTTTTACATTTTACGTCATTTATCACTGCTACTGATGCAAATTCAGGTATTTTTAAGACATTTCTAAAAAAATGTTCAAACATTTAATGATTAAAACTAAATTGAAATTGACCAAAATTTCTCAATTGTAGGATTTTTCGAAGAGTTGATTATTTTTTAGAAAAATAACCGAAATTTTTTAGAAATTGACTAATTTTTTGAAGATAATTTAAGTGGAGATGACATACACCCCAATCCCCTAGTTTCGTCCCTATTTTTAATGTGTGAAATTCTTGTACACATAAAACAGCTTAAGAATAAAAGTTTCATTTCGATTCATAAATTTGTGTGTAGGCTACCTATACGAGCAATCTACAAAGATGATAAAGAAAAAGTTCGTTATTAATGGATTATTTCGTACGACGACAATATGTGAAGTAAAAGGGATCTTAATCGAAATATTTCGGTGATTTTTCTTCTATTATATTACGGTGTTTCACGTTTTGATACTTATCCAAAAAACTGTCTATTTGTTGTCGTAATTTTCGTAGTTTTCTTTATACACAATTTCGGTGCCAGTTTAAACGTTCTCTTTTTCACTTCAACGAGTAAGGTGATAATTTTCAAACAAGGTGTCGAAGGTGTTTGGAATTATTGCTTTGTGTCGTGGTTGTACGAAACGATACGTTTTCGTTTGGGATCTTTTGATTGGATTTTATCTTTATCGTATCTTTTTTTTAAATCATTTTTTTGATGTACCTATACAAAAATGATGCGATTTTAACGGTGTGATAAGGAGGAGGCGAGGGAGGGTGAAATTTAATCGAATCGAATGTGCGAAGGTAATCAAAACAGAATGAGCTAAGTATTGTATGGGAGGAGAGAAGGGAAGGGCAAGCTAAGAGATAAAAAATTAAAGCATTCAAATCGGAAATCTTAATTTTTCAACTGATTTCTGCATTTTTAAAATTAAAAATGGGAAGAATTGTCAAAGCAGATTCAATTTTTACGAATTTTCACTTAAAAATTTCTTTCTCAACAGTATTGACATATTTTTCGATCCCAAAATGCAACTAGCGAAAGCCTTGAATTGAATTCGAACTTTCTGAAATCAGTTCTTAATTGTAATGACGAAGTTTCGCTCTTTGATCATCCAATGTTTTTCATACTTCGATTTTTTTTCATTTCTTAGGTTTCGGTTTTTGAGTTTTGATTCATTTTTTTCAAATTATTTTCTGAATTGGAGAGAATAATCATTATTTTAATTACAAATCTTTCAAAAGATGTTTCAATTTGTATAACGAAATTCGTTAATTTTTCAATTTCAATTTGCTCGATTTTCTGCTAAATTTGAAGGCAGCTTATTAGGCATTTGGAAAGTTGCTATAATTTTGTAATTTTTTTGTGAACTGTTCCATAAATTCTTCAGCTTTCAAAACTCGTTCGACCTTCAACATTTCCCTTCAAATTCATAAGCCGCTGAACGTATTTGCAATGGTATAATGCATTTTACCTATACCCAGACCTACGCACATATTGATCATCGATATTTATAAATCCGTGACACAGATTTTTTTTTCAAAAAGAATCGAAACTCCAACACAGTAAACTGCGACTTCTCATCGGTAAATAAAAAAAACCTACGGTGCGCGATATTGTACCTACATAAAACAAGAAACTGCGATGACAGGCGAGGCGATAAAAAATTTTCTTATTTTACTGTTTGCTCAGTACGTGAGGATTGACTTTAATGATTTCACGCTGTTATCAAAATAATTTATCATTGAATAAATAAAGCCAACTTTCTGATTTATTAGACTTCCAAATGAAAGTTATACAGAAGACGACGACGATTACGACTAAATATCCGAATATACGAATACCTCGTACAAATTTAATTTACTAATCGTCGTGTGTCAATATTATTAGCATATATATTATTTTAATATTTTTCATCGTTGGCGCGATAACTGCGATATCTATGACGTGGCTTTTGCTGGCTAGGCGTTTTAAGAAGGCGTTAAACGTGCCTGGCTTTATCGACGTAAAACTTCTCTTATATAGTCTAGGCTGTGCAGGCTTTTCATCGTATATTAAGAATTTTCTTCTCTCGCTGGCAGCCATTTTCACCTGTTATTATTATAATTAAGAGGAATTTTCGAGCTAAAAACAGCTCGAAAAGTATCTTGGAAACGGGTAGGCTGGTTCGTGTTTGTTCGACGCGATGTTAAAGTGTTAATTAGACGGTAGCGAAACAACGAAAATGAAAGGGAAATCCAATTAAGCCGAGGCTTAGACGAAAGCGAGAAAAAAAGCTGAAGAATACCTACTTTATATAGGTATATGAAAAGAAAAAACGTATAAGAAAAAACCGAGGCCACGCGAGAACATGGCACGACGATTGATGAAGTGGCGCCATCGTAATCAGTTCGATAAGTTTATTTTTTTTCTGTCAGAAATCGATCGAGTGTTGAAAAACGCATCGATTATTCAACGTGGAGAATCGAGAATCGATGTATCGAGCTGGTAAACTTTTCTACATGCGTTTGAAGAGAGAGACGTAAAAAAATAAGGGATGCTTAATGCATACGACTGTCTTTTAGAAATAAAACGGAAATACTAAACAAAATGTTGCAGTTTGAGTGACGTAACTTCCTCGCAAAGTTTTTTCGACGATTTAGTTTCCTGTTTTTTTTTCTTTTTTTTTCTCAATTCGGTTTCTTTTTCTCGCTCTCTTTGCTGCGTTGTAGTATTTTATTATTGTCTAGCTTTTCAATAGGTTTTACAAGTTTTCGAGTTTCATTCGTCAGACAAATCTATTTATAGTGAATGGTTCAATGATGGGAAAATCTTTTTCATCGAGGTTTTTCTTCGCTCTGCGTAATATACGTACGTATACGATTGTAAAAGGCTGCACAAAAAACTCGTATAATACTGGTACGAAGAAGAGCCTTTGTAACCGCGACTTATGTGTTTATGTAAATTTCAACATCGTACGTGGTATTCGTATATACGTACAATAAATTTGGCCGTTTGATGAGCTTTCGGGTAGTATTTTACATTTGAATAGAAATCGCGGTTGTGAAATGCTTTGCGAAAAAGCTACAGATACGTAGCACGCGAGTTTTATAATTTACGGCGCCTCGATATTATAGTTTTGCTCGATGAAATACGGTTCGATAACTCGTTAAAGTCAATTACTCGTGAGATTTTTCACATGAATAATACATAGTTTTACTATATACGTACTAAGTACCTCGTATAAAGAGAGCTATGTGTAGGAAAATCATTAAGTACGAAAAAACACATCGTACGAGTAAACAAAGTTTACTCAAAAAGCCAAGTACCCGGTTGTTCAACGATGACGATAGTTTTTACTCAATTAGATGATGCAACTCAATTATCTAGATACTCGTTTTAAGTCAACGACCCGTAAAAATTTTTTAAGATGAAGAATAAGAGCCCTCGTATGGTGGAAAAAAATCATTAAAAACGAGTAAATAAAAACAAAGTCGACTGAAAAAAAGCCAAGTGTTGCAATCAACGGGTCAGTACTTCATTAACCTTACGATGAGTGTACCTACTCGATTTGTAATCCGTGTTTGAAATCGTGCCACTACAGATGCTCTTTGTTTGGATTCGATATCGGCAGGTTTACTCACGAGATTTGCACGAGGAAATATGCCTTTCGCGATCAAGTTTTTTTTTCAGAGCTCGTGAACGTACGTAATTTAATTTTTAATCTGGTGATGTAATCGTTTTATACGTTGAGAGTAGGCGTGAATGGGTTTTATGCTGGGGTGTGCGTTATGAAAGTCTCGTGAGTTGAGATATTCGAACTGATAAGTTTTTATGTTCGAGATACGAATGTGAGTGAATATTTTGTCAAATTTCGAGTTGAAATTCTTTCTAATGTATCATTTTTTCTGTTGATATTTTTGAAGCCTTAGTTTGTAAAGAAATGATACACTTTGACGATTGAAATAAATAAAGATTTCGTTCTGAGAAAGTTTTCATCTACGTGACAAATATGAGATCTGAGAGGGGGTAGGGAGGTGAAAAATGAAAATGTGGAAGAAATGGACCTTAATTAGAATATCATGATATTTCCTTTAAAATTCCTGAAGGTTAACGTAAGACTGCTAAAGCTCGAATTTCATTAGTTATTGTTTCTTGTTGCTCAAATTCTTGCAGTTCTCAATTTTTAGAAATTGTCATCACGCTTTTTGTATTTTTGAGAGGATTTTTTTTGATTCCTCAACTCCTTCCCTCCTTGTGTGGCGGTGACGTATCTTATTTATTCGTCTCATGCATTGAATTTGAATAAAAAATAATGGAGAAGAAAACATTATGAAGTATGAACTCAGTAAAATTTTAGTTTTTCCCGAAATTTTCTAAATTCAATTCTAGAGTTGAAAATTGACACATGCTTGGGTACTCGGACTCTTTAAAATTTAAATCGATGAATTTTCACTCTCCCTGGCAAACTGCCAAGTATTCGAAGTGTCTATAATAAGATGGTGAAAATAGCGAGTGTAATGAAATCATGGTAATTTGAGATATATGTACTTCGAATACGAAAAAGTAATGAATCATGTCAAAAAGTAAAAAATTTGAAAAATAATGTCTTGTCCTGTCAAAATTGAAAAAATCATATGAAAACTTGATGAAAATAACATAAAAATTCTTCAAAAGAGTTCAAAAATTACTGAATATTATTAAAAGAAAATAAATGTTATCTCCATTCTATCGAATTTTCAAACAATTGTTTTGAAATTTTCAATTTTCTTCACATTGAACGGTTTTTATGATATTTTGCCAATTCTGCAAACAATTGCTCTTATTGTGATAGTTCAATATTTTTTGAAAATTCTACAGTTTTTACGATTTTTTAGGAAGTTTTTCAACAGATTAAATACAATTTTTATGAAATTTTCAAGGATTTCCATGACAAAATGTAGATTTTTTGGCATCTTGTGAAATTTGAATGGTATTTTATTCTCTTTTTGTTCATTTTTACTTGATATTCCTAATAACTCGATAATTTTTCTTGCCATTTCGATAAATTTTCGAGACACTACACATTTTAATCCACGTATCCTCGACTCTCCTATGAAAAATTAACAACTTTTTCACATCTTAGGATTTTAAAAATAATTTTATACAGTTTAAAAATATTATCTCAACTTTTGCTGATTTCTATACAAATTTTACAATTATTTTTCCAACGTTGAATACAATTTTGTTTTATCTTGATTGAAAAATTTCCATAAGTGAAATTGGGAGCCGGGTGGAGGGGGGGGGCTGGAGAAGGGCTATTCTGAAATTATTATGGCAATTGATGAAAAAAAAAGGGTAATGAAATAGTGATTTTTGCATTAAAGAAATCATTTAGATATAGTGATGGCTTTAACTGTGGCCTAGGGGTTTACCAGACCCCCCCAATATTTCGAGAAATGTGGAAAAGTTGAGAAAATTGGAATTAGGCAATGTTGGAAAATGTTGGCACAATTCAAGAAAACTTGATGAATTTTTCAAAAACTGGAAAATGACACAAATATCTAAATTTTACATTGAATCACTTTTTTCTCGCCACTCTCTCCCCCTTGAATAAGTGACTCAATTTTAATTACATTTTTTGAATGGTTTGATCTCTCGATAACAGTTGAAAAAATTATCAAAAAAAGTTGGAAAATTGGCATCCAAAAGTTGTCAAATTTGAAGTCTCAGACCCTCTCCCCCTTCTTCCCTCCGTTCCTTCCTCGCTTCCCTCCGAAAAGAATACCTAAATTCATCATCTAATTAGACACCATTGGCATTAAATCAATCGATAAAGTTGAAAAATGGTTACAAATTTTCAAAAATTTTCCAGAAATGAAAAACTCGATCAATGAGCTTAAATTTGGGGTTCAATTTTGAAATTTTGTTTTCTACCAGTTGAAAATAAGGCTTTTTTCCCTTTCATAACGTTATAAGTGCCATTTTTTGTCTACTTACCTACTCATAATAATCATGATTTTGGACAAGTTTTTCGTTGCTTCCAGTTATATCTTTCTAGGGGGTTTATTCATCCTCACTTATCTGTGCTGTTTGATCTTAAACAATTGTTTTTGTATGATTGTTTCAAATCAATTCGACCATTCATATTTTTATCTGCATTTTTGCAGTTTTGAGAGACTGATTTCTGCATACCTATTTGTTTTTTTATTGAAACATTCGCTTTTAATTTCACATTTCTTTAGAAATTTCCAATCATATCCAGTATTTTTAAACCTCAAAAACAATAAAACTCGAATTAAATTATATAAAATGTATTTAACATTTATATTTACATCGAAGACCTCATTTACACGTATCGACGAATAGATCCTCTACAATAAAATGTTAGTAAATATTACATCTTAATCGAACTACTGACTAGGACGTTTTAGGCTTCAAAACGCTAACCATTATCTACAAAGTTACATATGTATTCCTCTATCTTTCATGTCGTCACAATAAATTCATCTCGAGTCCATCTCTTACTCGTAAGCACGTCAACATTCTAGTACCCAATTACACATGGTGAAAAAAAATTTCTAATGCGATGCATCTTATCGTATAGCACACATACATATGTATTATTTACATCGTTAAATGGCGCAACAAACGATTTCTTTTATGAAATAGATAGGTACAGGTACTTAATCCAAATTTATAAATGCGTGTTACACTTGCACTTGCACGTGCGAAATTCTACGTAAAAAACCAATAATCATTCGTTCGCAGTCACATTCATATACAGCGTATATAGGTGTATTAGGTACTCGTACGTACGATATATTTTGTCAAATTCTATACGCTGTAATTCCATCAAGATTATACTCTAATTTGTAACGAAAAAGGTCACGCAGTTGGTAAGTGTTTTTTTGGATGCCGTATTTGCTAACGTACTTGAAATAATTATTGACGCGTATTGATAACGTGACGTAAAGTATAAAATCGTGAAACAATTCGGCGATAAAAAAATTTACTCGGAATTTCGCACCGTTTGCGTGCGTTTGTGCAAATTCGAGTACCTCTGTGTGTTTCATCCTGCCATTTAACATGAGATCAACGTTAAATGGAATTTTTTAACGTATTGATAAATAGGAAACGAAGTTTTACTATATTTACATTTATATCGATTTATTACAGCTTCGTTGTATATCGATGCATTTTTCTTAAATTTATATGGAATGTACTTAGGATAGAATATCGCCTCGAGTAGGCGTAGGTGTCGCAAAAAAAGTGTTTCTTTGGTTCTTACGTTAAAATGTGCAAGGTATATCTGGGAATACGTACTTATATGCGATTTTGAGTTTCAGTGGTGAAATTTTGGGCTCGTTTATTTTCCAATACGAATTTTGAAAATAAATACGTTTTTATGAACGAATTTCAAGATGAAAATTTACAATTTTTTATTCCTCCCTCCCCAACGAGATTTTCGACTCAGTTTCATCCCTGAGCTAAACCTACCTAAAATTCATTAATATTAACAATTTTTTTGTTTTTGACATTGGTCTCTTAAGTGAAATCGAAGCCTCATTTTAAATGAAAATAACGTTTTTTTTTTCAAATTCAACGATGGTTTTTTTGATAATCAAAAAATGATGGTTCCTTCGAAAGTGTTTCGAGAGGGAAAGGGGAGGTGAAAATTGAAACTTTCTGATTTGAATGAAATTTTTTATAATTTTTCTTCCTCAGAATGGAAAATTTTCAAATTTTTCTTTAGAAATGTCATTTCAATTCACGAGTTATTATTGTTCTTGAGTTGATTGCATGGAAAGAACACTGGGTTCACTGAAGAACAAATTTGATTCGTAGTTGCTCCATTGGGTACTTGGTTTCGAAAGTGTGGAGATGGAGAGCGTACTGATAGACACTTAGATAAGTCATTGAGTTGACAGGCCTTGACAAAATTGCAAATTTTTCTGTGCTAGATTCAGCAGAAATACATCATTGAGACACAAAATAAAGGCTATTCGGACATTGCCAGGATTAAATTGAACGAAAAAATAGAGTAAGTAGTAGGGTGGGTCGTCTTTGACTTTTTTTTGGAAAGGGGTGAGGAGGGATTCGAAAAAAAGTTGTAGGGTGGTGTCAAAAGACCGTGGAAAAAATTTTGGATCTCAGACTTGCACCTTTCACTCTGCAAATGGGGTTCAAAATGTTCAAAATTAAAAAAAAAATCATATAAAAATCGGGTTTTTAAATATTTTTTGGTGATAATCCAGTTTAGAAAAAACGAAATATTTCAGAACTTTTTTCCCTCTTAAATTGATATAATAATAATATGACTAATTATCACCAAAAACTATTGGGGGGGGGGGGGGGGTTTTACGATTTTTTTGAAAGTTTTAATTTTTTGAACCCCCCCCCCC
>FIZU01029215.1:0-17779 GCA_900064475.1 Pseudococcus longispinus
AAGGGGAAAATACCGTTTCCGTTACGTTTCCGTTTCCGATTTCGTTATCACAGCCCTGCTAATCCCGCCATCAACCACAAGAAGAAAGAAATCAGTGGTACGTAATGTGACAACGTTCGAAAATTTGCCACCGCTTCATCAGTCATGTTTACCCATTGATAAGAAGAAATACGGACATCTTCAAGAATTGAAAAAATCCCTCCCTGAAGATTTCCATGCATTCTATGATGCATTGCCGTTCGTTGAAAAAACAAAAAAGTATCTAAGATGTTAATTATTGTTAATTGAATGATTTTTTTCAAATAAATTTTACAGAAAACTTTGTATTATTTTCCAATTTTAAAAACTCGTAACTCCAAAAAGAAACACGAAAAAAAGAATAAAACCACGGAATTCCAAATTCTCATTTCTGGGTGGGTGGTGGGAGGGGGAATGTGAGGTCACAATAGGAGTCTTTCACGCTGAACAAGAATTAGGTTTAACACGTCTTCAGTCTTACAAATTACAAAATTGATCAGTTTTTACCGCCTCCTGTGAAATTTTGTTATTTGGACTTACCCTGGTTTAGACGTAAGGCGACTTCAACCTTTTTGTCATCTTCTTACCTAACACATCACAAATTAAATATTCTGCATGGAAATAGATAAAAAATAATTAGAAATTGGATCCATTAGAGCTTCAAAAATTATTTCAGTTTGACTTGAGGTAAGAGTGAGGGTGCTATTCACTCTCATGAAATTTAAACCAAATGCTATTACACTCTAGGTCGTCTAATATCCGCGTATAAGTAATACTAGTTAAATCTACGGTTATGGAATTGCGAAACTAGCCAATTACTATACTGTCGACGTATTGCAAAATAAATCAGCTAAATACTTTGAATTGCGTTTATCTTTCAGATTTTTGAGAACACATCATGAAATTTCAATTCTAGGAACCTTAGGCAGCTACGATGAAACATCTCAAGAATCCGTCTGACGAAGTGAAAGAATACAATTTTGTTACCTGCTTTCTTGAATAATCCCACAGTTCTTCCTGAAGACAAGAGAGGTAGATGTGATCTTGTAATTGATAACGAAGTACTGTAATCGCATTGTCTTGATCGAAGATTTTATACAATGATCTGTTCAGCAATGTTGGATCAAATTTTTTGTAAATCTTGTTACTGATTTTCGTTTCTTCAAAGGTTCTACTCCTATACAGAATTCGATTCCAATCTGTTAAAAAATCCCCAATTCAAATCAATACGTTTGTGAATTTCTACATTTTGGAGAGGAGCGACTCAGTATTTAGGTATCCCGCCACTGCAAAGGAATACTCGAAGGAACCACGTGTTCAACGATCGAGATCCATTGCAGAGCGTCCGAACCACATGTACATCGATTTCGGACCCCTGTGCAATCATCATTGTAGCTCCGAATTAAATATCCACTATGAATATTATATGAATTTTTGGTCATTTTTCGAATATACGCAAATCTTTGATAATAATTCTACGTAAGTGAATGTAATACGAATAAAATATCACTTTCTTTAGCAATTGAAGGATATGCTTACTTTATAATGTTTTCGAGGAAACGGGACGATAAGTAGATCAGCATGATAAGTTAGTAAATCAGGATCTTCAGCTTTGATATAAACCACATTCGGAGCCATGATATCTGAATCATAAAATAACAGTTTAAAATTAACAAAAAACTTGAGTTCAAAGTTGGAAAAATGTCGGTGGCTATCAGCATATGAACTATAAACAGCTTAATAGTCATATCAACAACTCCACCATTTCGTTTTTCACATGCTAGTAAGAAAAATTTACACTGTAAAATTTTTCTCAAAACTAATGTGATGAAATTTAAATCAAAATAGAAAACATACCTCGAAAGTTGTACAAAATGTGATGAATCGTTGTTCAGACATCAGGATCCCATGAGATGTCAATCTCAACAGCTTGACAAACTGATGATCTTGTTTATATCATCGAATTCATTCCGATCTTCTCTGACTTCATGTTGTTCAAGATTTACCGCGTACAAATTCAAACAGAAAGGCTGCCGGCAGATTGACAATTCCGGTATCTACACAGTTTAGACTTTATTAGCTACGAATAGTTTACTTATCAAGTTTACATAAATATTACACACTTACTAACCTATGTTATGAACATATTCTTTGATATCGCTCCTCTTTGAATCCCAAGACATTTTCGTATCTCGTATGACAGAATTCAGCCAACTGTCAAGTCTGCCGAACACTTATTCACCGACTAAACGATGAATTAATAACGGAAGATCTTACACCATTCACATAAAATATACGATCTAAATAGTTTACTTATTCAAAGTTTATATTCGTGAATTGAATAAAAAATATACATTGCGGATGGCGGAAAAATAAAACCAAAAACTCAAAATCAAAAAATGCCTCCATCATCGATCACAGACTTCGCTTCTACTCACAGATACACAACTATTTTGAGGGGAGAAGAGTGTGTTCGGTATTGTCTGCTACTAGCGCTCCTAGTTGCGAAAAAAAGAAACAATAAAATACGGAAACAACACCTGGGCCACGACAGATGAGCAGTGCGAGGAAGGGGAGAGGGTGAGATGTCCATTTTTGGGTTTTTAGCGGGTTTTTGATTTTTGCTGATAACGGTGATGGTAAAATAAAGGAATAATTTTCAAATATTTGTAGAGAAACGTTTAATCAAGAAACTGTTACTTATTTTGTAATGCGCGAAGAACAAGAAAGTCAGCCATGAAAATCCGCAACGTTCATAACATAGAAATTTATTTCGTTATCAAAAATGAATACAAGACTGAAAATGAAACATCTGACGATATGCAGCTTGCTTTTATGGTAGATATGCTTATTCTTTATTGTTCCTATTTAAAAATTTACTGAGCTAAGAAACTATCTATCTTCCACAGAATACTGCAGACTGTAATTTGGGTCCAAAATGGATTAGACACAGCGAACTTATCAATATTCTAAATGAAAGAGGAAAGGTCTTCGTGTTTGAAGAATTTCTAGACGACTTCATCAAGAGTTTCCAAGAAACTCATCCTAACGCGTAAGATATACTCATCCAGTTGAGATAGTTTGAATCATAAAAATATTCAATCTTATCGATACTTCGATTCTTTCAGGAGAATTTTAGGACCAAGATGCTTATTAACCTGTTTCATGGAAAACATCCCTGTTCCTAATACGCTTTCTCCAGTTTTCAATACAGCTATGAATAACTTGGTCATCTGTACATCAAAATTACCTCCCAATGAAAATGTACGTACTTCAATTACTATTATCAACGTCTCGATATTATCTAATTTTTCTTGCTTTGTTCGCAGGAAAAAATTGAGAAATTAGTAGGCTATATGGGAGGAAGATTCACTACCAAACTCAATACTAAAACTACACATTTGATTGTAAATTCAGCTTTGAGTCAACGACATTTTGTACGGACTTGTGATTTTTAATACCAATTTCATATACGTAGGAATTTACCAAAGTTTTGTATAAATTTGCAGATAGCTCGCGAACACGACATATCCATTATGATACGTGGCTGGGTAGAAAAAGTTTGGGAGCTGAATTTCAAAGATAACGTCAAAGCTACAGATTATAATATAAGGAAAGAATTTTCGTGCCCGATATTCTATAATATGAAAATTACCGGATCGTCGATATCTCAAGAAGAAAAGTCCATTCTTAAAGACAAAATTGAAAATAATGGTAATTGGTAGATATCAAATTAATTCAGTTTGCCAGCATACCCTAACTGTTTAATTTTTCATCAGGTGGGTGTTACTCCCAAGAATTAAAAAGGGAAGTCACCAATATTCTAATTACACCTACAGCAGGCGGTGAAAAATTCAAGTTCGCTGTACGATGGGGTATCCCTTGTTTGCAACCTGCATGGATCGACGATTGCATTGAAAAAGGCTATACAACAAAATATCAAAATTACATCGTTCGCGTCGGAAATGAAATTGCATCTACTCCAGTTCCTAAACCTATTTCTCAAAGTACGTTGAACTTTATTTCCACATTCAGAGGTGATTTTAATCCGAATATTCTATTATAGAACCTGTTTCTCTTATGGATACGAATGAAACTGAAATTAGTATAATTCCTTCGAATAATGATAGAAGTTGCGTTAACGATACCGAACCCAAGATCAACGAATCAACTTTAGAACGATGTGTACTTTCCAGAGAAGCCAGTTCCTTCAAAACTCCCACTAAAAGTATGCTTTATTTATAAAATACATTCATGTTTTCGAATCATTGATTTATGCGATTTTTTTAATTTCAGCGTGTCCTAGAAAAGTTCAACAATCTCAAGTTTCTAAATTCAATGTATCTTTAGGAAATGATCTATCTTATAAAGAAGTTCTCAATGATATTGATCTTAAAGAGTTGAAAAAATGTGGACCAATATTTGACGGATGCAAAGTATTTCATTCATCTTCTGTATTTTCCCTTTAATTACTATTTTTTAAATTATACTTCTCTACGCAGCTATATTTAGCCGGATTTAACGCCAACGAAGAAGAAAAATTACGAAAAATCCTCAACTATGGGGGTGCCCTTAGATTTACCGAATTGAACGAATCCGTCACTCATATCGTGGTTGGAAATCCAAGTAATGTGGAAATGCAACGAATTCAAAACATTCCTAACAGGTAGGTACCTACTTGAATTAAAATTTCTTGTTTTATGTGAATTATTCAAGATAGAGATTCATTAAAACTATTCTTTTGCAGACCTCACGTGGTAAAATTAGATTGGCTTTGTAATAGTATAAAGCAAAAAAGTATCGCTAAAGAATCTTCTTGTGCTTTTTTTGAGGACGAAAAAGCTCAAGATGAAAGTAATCACGTGCCACAACAACCATCCCCTTTGAGTAAAAAGGTAATGAATTATTTCAGGTGCTTACGAGTAATTAATTATCAAAATTAAAGAGTTCTGATTCGCAGGGATATCAAATGTTAAATCCTGATTCCTTAGAGAAACCAGAGACTCCTCGAATGCCCGTCGTTGATCGAAATTTAATCGAAAAATATTCGCAATCGTCTCAAGAAATCGGTACGTATTTTAATTGTAAGCATCCTAAGATAATAATCATCCATTTTCATAATTTTTTCGTCTTTGTTCTACAGAAGACTGTCGACCAGAACCAGCTCCTGTTCCTAATTCAGCTGTTTCAATACCAGCTGCTAATTTAAGTGGCTCAACTCCCAGCGAGCATCTTTCCGTTCCACAATCTAGTACTTTATTCAGCGGTAAGAATGCGATTCTCAATGCACTTCCATTGTGAATTTATTTATAACATGTTTTTTTGTTGCAGGTTTAAAATTTGCTCTTATTGGGCACGATGTAGATGCCACCGAGACTTTTAAAAATACCATAATCGAATATGGTGGCAGCGTAGTTTTCAACAGTCGAACAATCGTTGACTATGCTATCGTTCCTCTTATTCAAATTAATACTAAAATTACTTGTAATGAAATAGTTACTACGATATGGCTGGTTCGTCAATTATTTTCGTTTTGTATAATTTCTCTGTGTAGTAAATAGAAAACTCACGTGTGTTTTGCATTATAGGAAGACTGCTTGACCAATATGAAAGTAGTGAACGTTAAATATTACCATCTACCAATTAGTACAAATCACCTGACATCGAAGCCACTAACCAATTGCGTTATCACTTTGAGCGCGTACGAAAGACAAGAGAAATCATTTTTAGAAAGTTTATCCAAATTACTCGGAGCAAAGTAAATATTCGGTATACTTTGATTACTCACAATGAGAAACAAAACTCAAATCTTAATTTACAGATGTCAAGACGTACTATCGAAAAAAGTCAACCCTATTTTAGGTGTTGTCCCAACAACCCATCTGATCTGCGCTCAACCTCAAGGAGTCAAGTATGTTTCAGCTAAAAAATGGAATCTACCTATTGTGACCGAATCTTGGATTCGAGACTGTTTCAAAATTGTTACCAAACTTCCAGTTGAAGATTACTTGACCATGTTTGCCAAAAGTATGTACCTAAGATTGAATCATATTTTTGCTCGAATCAAAGACTAATATAATCTCTTTACAGGTAATTCCGATGCATCTAGCACATCCCAAAAAGTCGAACCTCCGCAATCTTTTCGGCCCGAACCAGAACCAAGTACAGCTAAATCGGCCTCTTCGCGACGTAGTATTTCTAACCAAGAAATACCGAATTTTTGCGCAGCTGCTACATCAACCAAAGTAAATTCAAATAATATTATGATCGATTTGGCTTTATGATTTATTTATATCAATTGTAGGTTGGCGAGCTTATAAAAGACGTAAATAAATGCACTCAAAACTCCACTAAGAAGTGTTCTCCCAGACCGTCCAGATCGACTGAGAGAGCTACACCAATGGTGAATGGTTTGAGCTCAGCGAGTACAGTCAATCAGAGGAGTTCTCCTAGTGAAATTATAAATAAAGTAGAGGAATGCAGCAGAGCTTCAAAATCTAATAATGGGCCTACTAGTTTAATTCTGTTAGTATTTCGTGTGGCTAAAAAAATGTAAAGAAGGAAATTCGAATGTATTTATATTCATTTTCGTTCGCTTCCAGTGAAATGAATGCGTCCAAGGGGCAAAACTGCCCTTCAATTGGTAAACGTAAATCTCGAGATGACTCATCCGAACGTAGAAGTTGGTTCAATTATTTCTATATTACACGTTTCTTGTATTTTTTAAATTAATTTTCAAATATCAATAATTTTCAGGAAGCCCGAAGAAAAAAGCCAGAGATACGCACATTTTAACACCTGTTGAAGAAGTAGGATGGCATGATACATTGACTGATATCAGTCATCGCGAATCTGGATCATGTTCTGTAAATATTTTTCGTTATTTAAAAACAAGATCAATTCGATAACGAACTAGAAATCTTGATAATGAATCATCAAATACGTTTGAATTGTATAAAATAAAATTTTTACAGGGGGTAGGCCAGTCCCGTCAACGAAACCCTTCATCCAATGCAGTTCAACGTCAACCCGCTGCAAGTTCTCAAGGAGAAAAACGTACATCCCAATCTTCAATAGCTAATGTTGCAAAACAACCAAAGATTACGAGCTCGTACATTATAATGATATCTTTAGAAGTGAGTCATACCCACTTTTTAATGTATTCTTTCTTATCAGCTCTAAATGTTGAATTATTTCAGGTCGACCGTGATAAAATAGAAGAACCAATAGCAAATTTGGGCGGCGCAATGGCAGCTACTTATGAACCAGATAGTAAAGAATTGCCTAGAGCTACTCATTTAATAGTCGAAGATTTGAAAAAAACAGAAAAAATGCTATGCGCTATCGCAGCCGGATTGTGGGTTTTACGAGCATCGTTTCTCGAAGCATCTTTCAAAAATGGCGCCTTTGTTAACGTTAGTTATCGAATTAATATTCGTATACATCTTCAAAATTACGTGATTATCACCTGAGGGTAATTTTCTAGGAAGAAGATCACGAATGGGGAAATCCAAAGAATACCAAGTTCCTAGAAAATGTGAACACTGAAACTCAACAATTAGCAGCTGCTGCACACCGTTGGCGAATTAAAATCCTAAAAGAAGGTCCTACGAAGCGCCCTTTCGTCGGTATGAAAGCTGTGGTCGCTAGTGCCACCATAGACGGCACCGTTTTATCGTTACAAAGAATTATAAAAGCTGGAGGTGGACGAATATTGCAACCTAAGTATATCCTGTTTGGCTCGTGATTGAATATTCAAGTTTATTAGATTTTTTAAACGTTTTTTCTGCCTTTTTTTTTTGCAGAGATGTATTAAAATCTACGCATTGTATCCTGAAAAGTAGCAATAGCCTCGAGTATGTTGGGGCCCCTTTAGAAGTATTAGCCAATCAAAGAATCCACGTTGTGCCGGCCATCTACTTAAGAGATTTCTTAATTCAAAACCCCCCACCGGATCCAAAAACGAAATATGTTTCAGAATATCTACGATTGTTCAAATAATTCTTCGACTTTGTGTTATATTTGTGGTAGCTTAATTATTTATTTATTGCTCGCTTTCGCTGCCTTTTTTTAAACCGTTTAAATAAATTACTTCGCAAGTTTTTCTTCAGAATTTTATTCGCTCGAGTTTATAAACTGTTACAAAAATCTATGCTACAGCTGGCTGTTTGATTTTGCTCTGTGTCGACTCTTCGAAATTCTAAAGCGAATGCGTTCCTAGCTTCGTGCCAGCCGATCTCATTGGATAATATCACCTAGTTGAATAACAAACAAAATATAACGAAACAATATAGAACAAAGTACAAAGATATATTTTACTCGTATGATACGTACTTGCAAATAAATAACATCTTTGAGCTTAGTCATGCACTCTAATCTCTGGTATAAATTCTTCGCACTTTCTAATTTATTAATGGCGGTTTTAAACCCGTCTATTTTTTGCTGACTCGAGTTACTCAAATGCCGCACAAGAGCGACGTTGCATTTAGCCAATAACGTCAAAGCAGCGGCTTGTTCGCAGAGTTTATTTTCCGAGAATATAATTACGCTGCTTTTTTCCACCAGCTGTGAAGCTTGTTTCACGTAACCGAGTTCTAACTGTAATTATAAAAAATGTCTATCAAGTTCTATCTTAAATTTGCCAATTCAAATATCAAATTGAAGTACTTGTAATTTTGCTATTTCTAATTTTATCAGTGCTTTGAATCTAGGATATCCATAACGAATAGCATAAGTGAGAGCTTTCCTAAGCATGAAGAAAGCAGCTCCTCCTTTTTTAGCTCGTGCTCCAATAAGGTAAGCTCGTAAAAGATAATGCGGACTGAGATCGGATTCGTTGTTGTTAACGTCACCATGGTTTGATAAAATGTCATCGATACGTTTCGCTGCTCCGGTTCGGTCACCTTTTTCCAATGATAGCTCGGCCAGTCTAGCAGACATTAAAATAGTGAAATGGTAGGGGACGACACAACGTACTAACAAACAGCAGCGTAATTTGAATAGGAAGAGAAAGAAGGGAGCAGATAAGTTCTTTTTATCCAATCCATTCAAGTCTCATTAGATTCAATTATTAATTTTGTTCAGTGGTTTCCAAAAATTGGACAGCTTTAATATTTTTTATTTCTATAAATTTTTATTTCGAGAAAATTTTCTAGGTATCGAAAATCGATCCTATTCTCATACAATTAGGCTGCCAAAGGTATCAAGTTTTGGACAAAAGTTACCTCAAAAGGCTTTCTTTTTTATCAACTGTGGCAATCTGACAGGCAGCTTTGTAAGCATCGTTCCATAAATTCAAATGCAACGAGTATTCGAAATAGAGAAGTTGTTCGCTCATTTTCCACCAGCTTGAAAATTCATGAGGAAATCTATCCTTGGCATGGGTTAAAACCATTTTTGCTATTTGGTATTTTCCCTATTAAAAAACAAAATGTTAAAAAAATAATAAAAAAATAGATGAAATGAAACTAGAAATATTTACCACATTGGATAAAAATCCGGCCACATTACAAATACACGTACAAACGCCTTCAGTATTATAGCTAGTCAATCCATAAATGGCATAAGTTGTATCTACATTTAATAAAATTTGGCTTATCAAAAAAGCAATATTGTACTGTCCATAGCTACACCAAATAGCTGCTCGATGCGATACACTTGTTAAAGTCAAATCTGATATCGTACGTTGAGAATTGATCGCATCACTTTTATCCATCAACTAAAAAAAAAAAAGTAGAACTATACTAGGTACCTACTAATTTGATAATAAATCATCGTAAAAATAGCAGTAAAACCTACATTAAAAATATGATCGCCTTTTTGACCAGTTTTTAAAAAATTTTGAGCACACATTTGTAAACTTAATGAAGCAATTTGATGTAATTCTAATTCATCGCATTTTGAAACCGTCGCTTCAATAAGATCCACCTAAAAATAAAAAAATTTTTAGTAAAGGAAAATTGGTACATTTTTCGAAAATATTTCCAACTGACTTTTTTATCTTCATTTAAACACCTGAGCCAAGCTTGAGCAATATGTAAACAAATATTATCGTTGGATTCGTGCGATAAAGTAATGCATTCTTTTAAGGCTGAAACAGCTCCAGATCTGGAAACAAATTACACCAGTGAGATGGCTCCGAATGGATAATCACACGACGTCATTTTATGATACTTACAAATTGCCAAATTTGACATTTAAAATTGCTAAATTTAAGGCGGCGTAGCGATACCCTTTGGCTTTATCTTGATAGCTAACATTATCGAAAAATTGAAAAAGGTTCTCCAACGCTCCGCTAAACTCTTTAACTCGTAAACAATTCAAATAACTGACGAAATACTGAAAAATAAATGAAATTGCTCAAACTGCAAAACACGGGTACAAATAAATAATTCAACGATCGGTTACCGCTTCAGAATAATCTGGATTTATCACAATGATTCTATTTAATATTTTATGTAGTTCTAATGGCGGAAGGGCGGAGTTTTCGTCAAACTCTAGAAAAATGGCCTGTTCTGCCAAGAATAGCTCCGTTTGGCGGTGAGACCAAGATAAACATTCGACATATTTTTCATTCGAATCCCTAAAATCGAACAATGTTTAATTAATTCATAGAAATGTCGAGTAGGTCGAGGTAGTGCATAACTTACGGTACAGGATTCACTCCAAATAAAGTAACAATCGGATTGGTATAAGGACTCTGAGTTGTGACACTAATTTCCATATCATTTGCATCGGTATTCGTATCTTGCATAATCATATCAGATTCGTTGGGCTGAGTAATATTCATCGACTGGGTTTTCTTTTCATCGGTCATGATAGAAGAACTGTGAGGTATTGGGGCAAATGTATCATCTTGAATGTTGCCTTTGCTCATCAAATAATACTGTTGAAAGAGTCTGTATACTTTGACGGTTTGGGAGAACGTCAACTTATCCAGGAATACGATCATTTTGCGAAAAAACACGCCTATAAATTCAATGCTTACATCATGCCTATAACATTGGTATAAAATTTTCTACATGTTTAACTCACCAACAGGGCAACATCGATGAATGCTAATCGCATTAAAAACACCGGGTAATGGTTCTATAATGAATCGTTCTGATTCGGTGATAAAATTCAATAAAATATCAACATCGGAACTGACAACTTCGGTAACATTGGAATTAAATCTATTTAAAACCGCCTGGCTCATGTTGTATTTACTGTCAGTTATTACAGATACGAATTGAGCGAATGAAAAATCCGGACTCTGAAATAAATAATTTTCATAAATTCGTTTGCGACGAATTTGGTTAATTTTGATGCCAATATATTACTTGTAACAAATATTGAATCAGTTTACAGAATCCTAAACGCCTGTTGATTGTGTAAGCGGCAGAATCGGCGTCTGATAAAACCATAAAAAATGTTAATCCATTTTCATACGTTGATCCATTGTGAATATTAATTAAACGCCATGTATACCTTTTTCAGCGATATAAGCTCTGATTAAAAGTAACGTAGAAATGATGTGAGCTGTGAGAACTTCTTCGTACCATTTTTTACTCAGTGGGGCAAGTGTGCTTGCCGGCGTTAAAGTGCTCAGGGGTAAATTATCTTTGATCATTTTGACGTTCTGAAATTTTAAAAGAATTGTAAATAACGTAAGGATAGATAATACGAATTTTTACGCGATTAAATTTTAATTTCATACCGATCATTCGGTGACAAGCTACGGAATTTTCAACAAATTCTCGAACAGAAGATTAAAATTTACAGGGAAAAGTTTTTCTAGTTATGAAGTACACACAAAATAATGGAATGGCTTCATCATTGCACAAATTTCGGGAAATACTTATAAAAAGAATACGAAAATAATGAAATTATAGCGGCAAAAATCATATCGCAAAAATTTTAAATTTCACTTTTCTAATCAATCAATTTTTTCCAAAAAAAATTTGTTTTGTTGTTCAAGTTTGTTGCACTTTGAACCAAAAAACAAAAGGTTCAAAATCCAATGTTACATAACGGTTTTTTCAAATACAAATTTTTTCACGGATTCATCAGAAAAAACAATTCATTTATATTTATTGACCATAAAATTACGTATTTCTTTACATAAATTCTTCAAAGTATTAATTCATTGAACTTTTATATGGAAAAAAGTTGAAAAACTTTTAAATAAAAGTTCCACCTACGACAGCCAATCGCGAAACTCGCGCGAAATTTGCAAAAAACAACGCAGCCTATTAAGTAGGTATAAAATCCTTTACCTACTCAAGATGGAAAGGGAAACCCCCTTTCCGAAGATTCTGCGACATTCGTGTTTTGATCACGTGACTTTCGTACTGTAGTTATTTCTCATCAAAGATGGCGCCAACCCTAGTAGAAATATTACATTGTATCGATGAATATTATCGTTATAATTAAATTGTGAAGTGTTTTACGTAAAATTTCAATAAATATAATTGTATATAATCGTTATTATAATAGTGTTTTATCATTACGTGTTCATATATGAGTTTTACGCGTGGAAAAGGACATGATATCATTTAGATCAACAGATTTTTCGGAAGTAATAAATGTCATAATTTTGAAGTTTTGTGGTATTTAGATGATTGTTCGATACGAATAATATGTTTTTTTTCATCAGTGTTCAAGTGACCGAGCCGTTTTAATTGATAGTTTATTATTATTCGCGCGATATAATCAGTAAAAGTAATACACCTGCAGTGCTGCCATCTGTAATTGTTGTGTTTTTCAGTATTTGGACTGCAAAATATCGATGATATTTTACAATATCAACAATGTAAGAACTCAAATTTACTTATAATCGTCTTTAATTTGCACTACTAAATGTATACAACCATCGCCGTCCATCGGTAACCCTTCAATCGAGCCAATCTCCTTGTCAACACCTCCGCTATATAGGTTAGCTATTCTCTGGTAACTGTTTATCTAATTTTCCAAATATTGCCGATAATTAGCTTTAAAGAAGTTCGAAGCTCATCTATAATCCATCCGCCAACATCCATCTACGATTTAAAACCTCTTCGGGCGAGATAACACTTGGACGAAGCTGGAAAATGGTGTTTTTTCGTTGCGTGTTTTGTACCCAATGCCTATGTTTTCTTCTTCGCTCATTTTGTTGATATTTTCGAGTATTCCTTCGTTTAATCGTGTTTAATACCGAATCAGTTCGATATTTAGCCGATGATGAAGTTCCTATGTTGAGAGGTTCGCTATTTCGTCGATTATTATCATCGGTGACTCTTCTTATTGCGATATTTTGTTGACATATACAAAACAATGGGATCCAATCCCCCGCCTCGTCATGTATTAGGTTTAAGTTTTGTACTTTGTGTTTCTTTACTCGAGACATTGGTTTACTTTTATCGATAGACGATTTTTATATTGTCTGTCATATTGGCACGTCACGTATACAAATACTCGAATACAGTGTCAATTTGAAAATACCGTGGGTTTCAAAATTTCATACTTTAATAATGCTAAAGCACGAAAATTGAGGTATTCTGTAATTCAAAGGGAAGATTTTCCCATTAAATTAAGCCCCATTCTGTTAAATTGCCCGATGTAAATAAACAAAAGTGTTGGAATAGCCATGAGGGTAGTTTACCTTTGGACTTGAGATGGTTGTGTATACGTACGAGTGTATTGTTGAGTAAAATGGAAGATTTTTCATTAATTTAGTGCGTTTTTATCTGTTACAGTTGGAGCAAAAATTAGATTACGTATTTATATATCGTCAACCTCAGCAATGTAGTAAGTATGAAAGAAAAAATCGATGTAAACAGACTCGTTATAACATGTGAACTCATTATCAATCGATAATAATTTCCAAACGATAGGTATTGGTAAAAAAGCATACCTATCGCGTACGAAACATTACCTCATTAATAAAGTCAATCAACCCGTTAAATAAACATGTGACAAATGGTAACCTTCTGTTATTTTCTGTTTTTTCCAAAGGCTGGAATGCTACGACAGCGGGGGTGGTCTGTTTATAATATCGCTTTAATTAATGATGTCACATAGAGGCAAAAGACAAGCATTCAGATCCGATGATGTTACTCCTGGTAAGCCATAGTGTTTTGTTTTACATTTACCGCATCTTACCGTCGATCGGGAGCTCATTTCCGCGTATTTTCATCCCTCAGTTGCAACGAAGAGGAGGAAAGGGCGCGCTACGACGGTTGCGGAAGAAGAAGAAACGTCCGCCATGGACCGTGCTCAGTCCTACACCGGTGCCTCGATTTCCTCCGATTTAAAAATCTCCTCTATTTACAATCGCAGCGTTACCGATGCTCCAGCCGAGGTATGTTTTCATTTTGAACTTGATTTGTGTTGATTACTCGATGAAAAATGAAAGACTCTGAGAAAAAAAATATTTAAAAAAACAACCTCGATTAAAAATACCTTATCAGAATTTGTAGCCGATAAGAATTGATAAAATATTTCGACGTGCATTACGAATACCGTGCGTGGTGTATTTCGGTTTATTATTTCTAATTTAAGGTATAAATTTTTGTATTTTTCACGACCAAATCATGAAACCATCGTATTTGTTTTTTTTTTGTCATGCTCGCGATTTTAGCTTTTCCGTAAAGATCTAATTAGCGCAATGAAGTTACCCGATTCGGAACCTTTGACCAGCGACCATTATTGGGTGATTACGGATCAATGGAAACAAGAATGGGAGCGCGGAGTTCAAGTACCTGTGAAACCAGATTCATTGCCGGGACCAGTTGTCACATTAGCATCCACGAATGCCAATAACCAATCTAGAAAAATGCACCACGAATTTAAACTGTACGTGAATTCGAGAGTAAAATCGTTTCGTTATGATAAATCGTACTAGAATCGATATCACGATGAACGTATCGAGTCGTTCGGCTGCTTAAAATAAACCTAATCTTTGTTATCATTTCATTGATAAAACCTCGAAACGTTTTATACATTTAACCCTTTTTTTTCCTACCTTGAAAATGTTTCTTCCTTTATTTGAGAACAATGCTTCGTCACATTGTGCCTTTTATTTTACCTTTGGATGGAAAGAAGATGCTTTAAAATGAAATTAAACCCAGGTATTTGAAATAGCCGAGGTATATGCGAAGTAATTAAATGGCCTTGACGATTTTATTGCTATCGATGTACCGACGATGATGAAATATTTCATCTCGAATCGTATTTCGATAGAAAATATGGCTAGGCCGACGAATCGATGCGATATTTTGATATATTCTGGTTATACGATCGAAGAATCGGTCATTAGGTCATTGACCTTTGAAGGATAAACATTTAGGCTTGCTTTGTTAACTTTTAAGATGGAATTTATGCGAATGAAATTTCACATTCGCCATTACGTTTGTTTTCAGACCGAAAAATAAATACATTCGTATCACAAAAGACGAACATTTCCGCGTAGACGAGCACTACTTATCGAACGTTGGCACTCAGGCTGAAAAATGCTGCGCCTATGATCTAGAGGACGTGGATGTAGTTTGGTTGAATATCGTCAATGGCGAACGTGCTTTATTAGGTTGGTTTTAGGCGCTAAAATATGCACAGAGTATTCGAAGACTTATTGATTGAATTTTTTTAATGAATCGCGCAGGATTACCGCCCATCACTCAAGATCAATTAGAACGCCTGATCGAAGAATTAGAGATGAGATGTTGGGAGAAAGTCCACGCCATTGTCAAGAAAGAAGAAGGTTTAGCATTGGAATACGACGAAAGTGTCATCTGCGACGTTTGTCGATCGGTAATTATACTTTTTTCGACGTTCGATTCGATCGATGGATCGAGCTAATCGAGTATCTGCGTTTTTAGCCCGATTCCGAAGAAGGCAATGAGATGGTATTCTGCGATTGTTGCAATATCTGCGTTCATCAAGCGTGTTACGGTATCACGAGCATTCCATCCGGTCAATGGTTATGTCGAACTTGCGCCTTGGGTCTCAGACCGGAATGTGTATTGTGTCCGAATAAAAACGGAGCCATGAAATCGACGCGTACCGGTCAAAAATGGGCTCACGTATCGTGCGCCCTGTGGATACCCGAAGTCAGCATAGGATGTGTTGAAAAAATGGAACCTATTACGAAAATCTCCAGTATTCCGGTAAGTCTTCGAGTCGATGGAATTTTTCCTTTCATTAAATATTCATCGTGATGATTCGAGCCTCGTTTTATGAAAAATTTACAGCAAAGTCGTTGGGCTCTAATATGCGTACTCTGTCGCGAACGAGTCGGCGCCTGTATTCAATGTTCGGTTAAAACGTGTAAAACCGCCTACCATGTTACGTGCGCTTTTAAACACGGATTAGAAATGCGTGCCATTATCGACGAAGAAAGTACCACCGACGATGATAATACTGTTAAATTAAGAGTAAGCGTACCCAAAATTCGCCTCTCATTAATATTCCATTGATTTTACAAACCGTAATTTAATTTTCATTCGATTTACAGTCGTATTGCCAAAAACATAGCATAAGTAGTAAAAAAGACTTGAGCAGTATTCCGGGGGGCACCGGTTCCGACGAAGAAGTTAAAAAGAAACAACGTAAAGATATGACTACCGAAGAGAAATCTCACGCTAGGGCCATGAAGTAAGTTTTGATTACTCCTCTCGTCTCATTCTCCTTGTTCAACATAATCCTAATACTCTTATTCGTGCGCAGATTGCAAGAAATAGAAGCCGAATTCGAAAAACACGTCAGCGTCAAAGATATCACCAGGAGATATGACGTCGACAACGAAGGACTCGAGTATATTTATAATTACTGGGTGCTGAAACGTCGAGCCGGATTCAATAAGCCGTTACTAGCTCCAAAGAGCGAAGACGCGTCCGACTTGATGAATAAAAATCAAGAACAAGTTGATCAAGAGAAAATGAGGATGTTCGTGCAACTCAGACAAGATTTAGAAAGGGTAAGTTGTGTTTTTAGATCGGTTTTCAAGTTGACGAGGCGGTCCTACGACATCGACTAATGGACTGATAACATTGTCGGAGTTGGTTTGTAATGCGCAGCATTTTTCAAGTATCGAAGTCCAAAGAGGCGGATCGCCATTTTGTTTTACCAATTTCGAATAGAATGAAATTTAGGAGTTTTTTTGGTCCTGTGTGATCGAAGAGGAGAATTTTTCGAGATTTCGAGTTTTCTTTGGGTTCACATCGATGTTCATTTCGATTAAATTATTTATTACATTTTTTTCAAAAAAAATATGAAGATAGGGGGATGTTGAATGATGGTAAATCTTCCTTTATGGCCTTTTCTTTCTCTTTCTTGATGAGTATTACTTCACCTGACTTGAATTATGGCGAAAACCTTCTAATTTTAGGGTCAAACATTTTGGAAGAAAGTTCCCCTCCCCCTCCCCATCTTTTCATCTGCCGAACAAAAACTAATGTATCGCCATTTTCAAAATTCAAGCTTAAAACAACAAATCTTCGGCAGAAAATTCGATTTTTTTAATCAATAACAAAACATTAAATAAAAGTAATAGGTTTTTATTATCATACAAATATTCAAATTGACATAAAAACCGCAAAATTTTGATAAAATTTGCCAAAATAGAGAAAAATAGAGAAAAATTACCTGATTAAAAAGTTCAAAATTCAAGAAATTCGATTTGAATTATAATTCGAAAAAACTCCAAAAATCATTGAATTTGAAATTATTTCATTTTATTTGAAAGTTTTTGAAAAAATTATTCATTTTTTCATTTTTGTTCGACCCCCCCCCCCCCCCCCCCCCC
>FIZU01029216.1:0-11976 GCA_900064475.1 Pseudococcus longispinus
AAAGTTTACGTTGGAGTAGCTGAACTCTGATGGATGTTTTTAGAACTTCTCAAACCAATACTGGTATTACTCCTAGGCTACCACTTGTCTTCCTAATTCCTAACGTCCTCCGTATCCTGGGGATGTGAATTACATACCCCATTTGGCAGTTCCCTGATTGTATGAAGTATTCAGTCTTCAGACTAAGAAAAAATTTGAAACACCAAATTATATCCAAGTTAAAACTTACAAGTAGGTGTTTTACTTGGGTACCTATTTTTCAGGGTTGCATTAACGAAACAAAACTGAAAAAGAAATAACGTTATAAGGAAAAAATTTTCCGAAAGGAAACAAAAAAAAACGTAATGAAAATAAAAGGAAACATAATGTTTGAAAAAAACAAAACACAAAACGAAACGATAAAATTTCAAAAATATCGAAACGAAATAACGAAATAATTTCGTTATTTTTTCGTTTCGTTTAAAATTGTTTTGTCTTTTTGAACTTTTTACGTTTTTTAATTTTTTTTTGTTTTTATTTTTTCCAAAAGAATTCAGTTTGCTTTTTTGGGTTTTTTTAGTTTGGCTTCGTTATACCGAAATTACTTCGTTATTTCAGTAAAACGAAACGAAACTAAGAAACCCGCCAAAAAAAACAAAACGAAATTGACAAATAATGAAAAACGAAACGAAAATGAAAAAATCAGAAACACTCTGAAACGAAATAACGTAATAACAAAAAACAGACTTTTTTGAACTTGAAAAATTTCAGAGATCACGCTGACTTTCAGAAATTTTGTCAGGCTTTTTTAGACTTTCTGGACTTGAACAATTTTTCATATTATTAACGACTTTTTGGTGTTGGAAAATTTCAGAAATTTTGACTTTTTCGATTTTGAAAATTTTTATTAAATGTCAGTTGAATTTTGAACTTGGAAAAAATCAGATTGTTTCAAAATTTGATTTTCAGGCATGATAATATCTCAGAAATCTCAAGATCGAGACACAGGTGCTCAAAATGGACGCGGGATTCGTAATCGGGAGCTTCGAATTAAGTTTGTGAACAAGTATCTCGATTTTTTTGGAATTGTCAAAAATCTCAAAATTTCCTGAACTTATAGATGGTAAATTGTCGATAAATATCGATGATTATCGATATTTTGGTCCATCGATAATAATCGATTTAAAAAAAAATGTCAATATTTTCACTTTTCCTTTATTTTTGAATGAAATGTTAAAATTTTTACGGTAAGTTGACAATACGAAAAGAAAAATCCAAAAATTGAAATTGCAAAAATCAAAATCGAGTCATGGATATGTCTTGTCTTTTTCAAGTCCAATAAAGTTTGACAAAATGTCTGAAAGTCAAATTTTCAAGTTGAAAAAATATTTCAACTGCTTGTCTCACTAAATGTACGTATAAAAGTCAGCATTATCTCTAAAATTTTCCAAGTTCAAAAAGTCAGTGGAAATCTGAAAATTTTTCCAAGTCCAAAAACGTCTGACAAAATGTTTAAAAATCAATTTTATTGTTAAAAATATATTTTTTTTGTTTTACAAATTTTCTAAAAACGTAACGAAATGCCTAAAATCCAATTTTTTTTCAAATCTGCAAAATCGTGATATTTAAATTTTTTTTGAAATTTTCCTAGTCCAAAAGTCATTTTGATTTTGATAAATTTTTCAAGCCCAAAAAAATCTAAAAAAATATCCAAAAGTGATTGTAACGGATTTTTGTGTTCGAATTTCATAATGCAATTTTTATTTTTTTTGAGAAATTTTCAACATCCAATTAAAAGCTGGGAAAATGTATAAAGTCAACCTTACATGAAAAGCTGGCTGAAAAAATGTCTAATTTAAACTTTCTTGAAATTTATTTTATGTGATTATCATCTCGATCGGTTCGGGTGCGGATTTCAACATCTTACCAGGAAAGGCTCAAATAGAAATAAACTAAATTTTTCCAAGCTCGAAAGTCAACTGACCACTTCATAAATTTTTTCAAAATCGAAGAAGTAAAAATTTCTGAGATTTTCCAAGTCCAAAATTCCAAAAAATCGTTTGAAATCTGAAAAATTTTCCAAGTTTAGAAAATCTAAAATAGCCTGCCAAATGTCTGAAAGTCAGTGTGATCTCTGAAATTTTTCAAGTCCAAAAAGTCAGAAAGTTGACATGCGTGTGATTAACTGATTTCTAAAATTTTCCAAATTCGAAAAGTCCAAGGTGGTTGCCATGAACATTGAAAAGCGAGTTGTTTTTAGTAAAACACTTGAATTTATAGCGTTAAAAACGATTTTTCGAAAATAACTCGAAAACTATCGATCGTATTGAAAATCTGATGACATGCAGTATGAAAGGAAATTTTCTCCTCTACAATTTTGGTTTATATAACTTTTCCTGGGTAACGCTTCGTTTGCGCGAAAAATGGAAAAATATGAAAATTCGCCAATTCGCGAAAACTGGTTTCCAAAAAGAACTCGAAAACTATTGATCGTATCGGAAATTTGATGATATCTACGTGAGAGGAAATTTTCTTCTCTACAATTTTGGTTATTACAAATTTTCCCAAGTAACGCTTCGTTTGCGCGAAAAATCGGCACAATTATAAAATTGATTCATGTAAAAAATGTTAAAATGAGAAATGAGCGATATCACGAAAAAAAAATAGAGATGCGATTTAGAGCTTCGTTTTGATATCGATCTATTTTGATTAGAAAAAAATGTTTACGAGGCGTTTTTTCGTGTTTGAATTCGAAACATACTCGTACGTCAAATAGTTTTAATCATGTTCGCTGTGAAATTAAAATTATTCATTAAATAGAATTGAATGTGCTTTTATATACTTTTAGTTTTAGCCAAAGAAATACCTTAAAATATGGAAACTGGAACAACAGCAACACATTTGCAATCATTTCCGGCAGTAGTCAATATGTCAACAGCTGAAGAAACTAACGATGCAGTCTTCGCTTCAGAACGGAGTAGCATCTCTCAAATTTTGAACTGGTTTTCTAGACATGATAAAAATACTTTGAAACGTGACGGATACACCGAATTTGGAAGGTTGAGTGAAAGTAGTGGTCGAACATTGGGAACATTTGCAGGTGTTTTTAGTCCAGTTGCATTGTCTATGTTCAGTGCTTTGTTATTCTTACGTGTTGGTGAGTAAAGTTGGAGATACTCAGCTATGTTCTGGTAAACTTATATTAATCCATGGGTTTGTTCAATTGTAGGTTTCGTCGTTGGAAATGCCGGATTACTTGTCACTATTGTTCAATTTGCCATCGCATATGCCATTATTTATTGTACAGTTTCTTCAGTTTGTGCTGTTTCCACAAACGGCGAGGTCGAAGGTGGAGGAGCTTATTGTATCCTTTTTCATCGATCAATAAAGAATTTTTCAGTACATTGAGATAACATCAAAGTAAAGGAATAAATGAGATAGGTTTCCTCAACGGATCTAATTCAGTCATGATTAGTCGCACATTAGGACCAGAATTTGGTGGATCAATCGGTACATTGTTTTTTTTCGCAAACATTGTCAGCAGTGCATTATACACAGTGGGATTTGCCGAAGGATTAGTCAATAATTTTGGACCTTCGGGTACGCAAATCGTGTAAATAATATCAAAATTACACATAATGAAAATCCAATCAATTATCGTTTGTCTACAGGTTATATCGTCGGAAAAGGCAATATGCTGCTGCCCGATGGACGTTGGTGGTCATTTTTATACGCTTCCGGAGTCAATGCTGCCAATCTATTGATATGTCTAGTAGGGGCTAAATTATTCGCTAAAACTACAGTTTTCATATTCTTTACCACGATTCTATGCATCGCGTCGTCGTTCTTCAGTTTTTTTAGCGTTCCTGCCACCAACGTAAGAGTTTCTTAGCTAATACTGGGCGTGAAAGGCTCCCCTATCTTACTCGTGGATTGTTATAGGTCACCATTCCAGAAGCGAATACTTTACACCAAAATACGACTGGCCTTTACAGTCCTTTCAATAGCAGCATTTGGCATGAAAATTTTTACTCGAATTACAGTAACGATTATACATCGAATGGAATTCCGGTATCTTTTTCGTCCGTGTTTGGAGTATTGTTCAGTGGTGTTACTGGTATAATGGCAGGAGCAAATATGTCCGGTATAGTGGTTGAAAAACTTGAATTTTATTTTGCATTATTGGCCCATCTGACGCCTTCATCTTCATCAACGTTTTTTTTCGTAGGCGAACTGAAAAATCCAGGACGTAGTATACCCAAAGGAACATTTTCGGCTGTCACTTTTACTTTCGCCATCTACGTGGCTCTTTCTATTTTATCGGCTGCGTCGTGTCAGCGATTTTTATTACAAAATGATTACCTCTATTTGATGCCGATCAACATTTGGCCTCCGTTTATTACTATTGGTATCCTGTTGGCCACATTTTCGGCCAGTTTGAGTACCTTGATCGGATCTAGTCGAGTATTGGAAGCATTAGCTAGGGATAATATTTTCGGTAAATGAACTCTGTCGATGAACGATGCGATATGAGACATTTTGTAATACGTTTCCTTTTCGTAGGTAACTATTTAAATATTGTGACTCGTGGAACTTGGAAATCGAATCCGATTGTTGCGGTTATCATTGCTTGGTCATTGGTTCAATTGATGCTGTTGGTCGGATCGTTGAATACTATCGCCCAGATTAATTCGATATTATTTTTATTATCGTATTTTGCTTTGAATTTGGCCTGTTTGGGACTTGAATTGGCATCTGCGCCGAATTTCCGGTATATTTTTTAACAACTGATGGAAGAATCCAAGGATTGATATATTTTAATATTCGATGTACGTTTTAGGCCAGCTTTTAAATTTTTCACGTGGTATTCGGCCTTAATCGGTTTGAGTGGAAGTTTCGTCATGATGTTCGTGATCAATTCGTTCTACGCATCTTCGAGCATCGGATTATGTTTAGTTATTGTTTTATTGTTGCATTTGTTTTCACCGGCTCGTACAGTTGCTTGGGGTTCGATATCGCAAGCTTTAATATTCCATCAAGTTAGTGAGCTTGAATTTGAACCATGAAATGTTTTCAATCGGATCTTTATTTTGGTTGTTTTATCTGTTCGCAGGTTCGAAAATATTTATTATTGTTGGATTCGCGAAAAGATCACGTTAAATTTTGGAGACCTCAAATTTTATTAATGGTCAACGATCCGCGAGCTGTTTGTCCTCTGATCGATTTCGTCAATGATTTGAAAAAAAGTGGATTATTCGTTTTGGGCCATGTTAAGGTTATGAAAAATCATCTTAATTTGGAGTACGATCCGATCGCTGATGATAACTCAGAATGGCTGGCTTTTATAGATACTCTAAAAGTAAGTATTAGCCGAATTGTTTTTGTTGTAAAAGCATGTTGATTTCAATTTCGTTTTGTTTTTTTTAGGTGAAAGCTTTTGTCGAACTTACGGTTGCTGAAAGCATTCGCGAAGGTCTCATCCATCTGATTAGATTATCTGGAATGGGAGCGATGAAACCGAATACGATTATTTTTGGATTTTACGAGAATTCTGTAGCCTTATCATCGAATATTCACGGTAGTGCCTCCAGCGTTGATAGGTGAGTAATGAAGTGATGCTGGTTGCATATCTACCTACGTTATTTGCAATGACCGTGTTAATCTTACGTTACAATGGTTGTTTTCAGCATTACATCGGCACCGAAATCGATCGCAATAGAGAACGATGGCGATAAGAAACTTTCTTTTTTGTTGCCCGACGATTACGTTCGCATGATAAACGACGTTCTAAAAATCAAGAAAAATGTTTGTTTATGTAGATATTTTCAAAACTTCGATAAACCGTCTGCCATCAAGTGAGTATTATTTGTTTAAAAAGTCGTTCAATCCTGTATTATTCTCTAATTCCTGTTGCTTGTTCTCAGGAATAATAAATATATCGACATTTGGCCTGTGAATTCGTTCCAACCTACTGATGACGATGCTTTCGATACGACTAGTCTATTCATGTGTCAGCTGGCCTGCATTTTAACGATGGTAAAACGGTTTTTAGAACCTTATTTTAGCAAGGGAACTTTGTCAACTAGTCACTTCCGATCGAGCTGAAATTTGGCTCACTTGAAGAACATATCATTCAGACCTTGCAACTAAATTTTGAGCTGCCTAAGTTAATTTTTTGATTTTTGGCGAATTTTTGAAAATTGCGAAAATAGCCCATTGGTATATCAATTTTTTACAAATAGGGTAAATTTTGAGATGAAATTCTGAAAATTGGTATGAATACTAAAATCGACCCCCTGAGTCGATTGAGACCATTTTCGACATGATCTGGAGCCTCCAGCAAAAGTTGACTTTTCTCCAGCGTTTTGGAATCTCTCCAAAAAGCGCTGTAATCAACTTCGGCAGCTATAAATTTAATCCTAGTGTTGGAGTGATATTATCAGTCGATTAGCATGGTTGAATCGAAAATCCGAAGTGACAAGTTGACACACGTATTTGTTTTGAATTTTTTGTATACTCGGAATTTTCAAGTTGTAAAAAATTCTCGTGTCAACTCGTCACCTCAGATTTTCAATTCAACCATGCTAATCGACTGATAATATCACCCCAGCACTAGGATTAAATTTTTAGCTGCCGAAGTTGATTACAGCGCTTTCTGGAGTGATTTCAAAATGCTGGAAAAAAGTCAAATTTTCCTGAAGGCTCCAGATCGCTTCGAAAATGGTCTCAATCGACTCGGGAGGTCAACTTCAGGGGATAGGCGAAGTTTTGAGCGATTTTCCGGAGAAATTGACGATTTTTGAATTTGTTTTTATAGACGAAATTTTCGAGTTGTAAAAAAATACACGTGTCATCACCTCAGATTTTCAATTCAACCATACTAATCGAGTGATACTATCACTCCAACACTAGGATTAAATTTTTAGCTGCCGAAGTTAATTACAGTCCCTTCTGGAGCGATTCCAAAATGTTGGAGAAAAGTCAAATTTTCCTGGAGGCTCCAGATCGCTTCGAAAATGGTCGCAATCGACTCGGGGGGTCGACTTTAGTATACATACTGAGTTTCAGAATTTTATCTCAAAATTTACCCTATTTGTAAAAAATTGATGTACCAATGGGCTATTTTCACAATTTTCAAAAATCGAAAAATCAACTTCGGCAGTTTAAAATTTGGTTGTGAGGTTTGGGTGACATGCGCTTCAAGTGAGCCAAATTTCAAATCGATCGGAGGTGATGAGTTGACAAGGTATCCTTGTAAGAAAGTTGAAAAATTTATCTCAAGGGGAGACCGATATTGAAAGTAAGTGGTTTTGAAAATGAAAAAATAAACTTTTTGCTGAAAAAATCTGGAAAAATAAGCCTCCTAGAAAAAAATGAATTGCTGAAAGCAGAAAGAGAATTTTAAGCTGTACAATTTTGATTCTTAGCATTTTTTTCGAAGGACCCTTAGTTTGTCCAGAAAATCCTTGTTTATGGAAAGTTTAGCAAGCATACAATGTCGATGGTTCTGAAAATTAGAAAAAATTCTCATCAACATGGATTTTCTCACCAAACTAAGGGCCCTAGGGAAAAAATGCTGAGAACCAAAATTATAGAGCTTAAAATTCTCTTTCTGCTGTAGGCTATTAGTTTTTTCCTAGGAGACTTACTTTTTGAGATTTTTGCAATCAACTTTTTTTTTCATTTACAAAACCATCGACCTTCATTGTGGACCACCCTGTATATTAGGGTGGTTCAAATATAAAGCAGAATTTCTTTCTCCAGGGGAGAGATGTTGGGGGGTGGGTCGCTGCTTGGGGTCGTGTATGACACAATTTTCCAGTCAATCAGACTGTTCAGTCGCATTTCCTAACGATGAATGAGCGAGAGTTTTCACCTGCGCATGCGCAACCCATTTTTGTCCATGTAAAAACATGAAACAGGTTGAAACATTTTCTTGAGTGCTGAAACAGTTTGAGGGTAGACGTCTCTCACGGTCCCAAACGTTAGAATGGTCAAAACCGATCAAAGAAGACCGCATTAAGGTGGAAAATGAACGGAATGAGAGATGGTGGCGCACGAAGGAAAACTTATTTCCAAAAATGAGCGTTTCAGTTTTCAAAATTTCGCAGTTTGAGCATTCAAACACTTGAAACTGCGAGAGACGTCTATCTCCGAACTGTTTAAGCACTTGAGAAAATATTTCAACCGGTTTCATGTTTTCAGACGGACAATAATGCGTTGCGCATGCGCAAATGAAACCACTTGCAGTCTAATCTCTAGAAAACGCGACGTGGCGGCGATAACGTTCGATCAACTTTGAAACTGAGCAAAAATGTTCACAAGTGACCACTGTACCCCTCCAAATAACAGCAACCCCCTCCTCAGAAATATCCCCATGTAAAAAAATTTTAGTCAACAGTTGAATTATTGGCTGCGCAAGTGCACGTGAAATGTTTCAACCGGTTTCATGTTTTTACATGGACAATAATGGGTTGCGCATGCGCAGGTGGTACCTCTTGCTCATTCATCGCTAGAAAACGCCACTAAACGGTCCGATTGACTTGAAAATTGCGTCTATCTCTTCGTATTGTACCAGTATACAACCAAAGCACCCCCCCCCCCCCCCATAACTAACATTTCTCCCTTGGAGAAAAAATTCTACTTTATATTCGCACCTTATGTACGTTGTAAACTTGAGCACGAACTAATTATCTAATTTTTCCAGGTTCAAGATTGGAAAAGCCTTCGTGTTCGAGTATTCTTGAGTGGTAATGAAGGTATAGACGATAGCAGCCGAAGTGTAAGTGGAGCTAGTGACGTCGACGATGAACATTTAAATAAATTGAAAAGTCTATTACATTCCTTGAGAATATTTGCAACCGTGCACAAAGTACGTCACATGTGCCACAATTTGCCAAACTACTATTCCAGTTATTACAATTTGCCCATTTTTTTGTGTAATTTTCCAGGTAAAAGAGTGGCCCAGCAATGCTTCCTCGTTAAGTCAATTCACATCTGATCGATTGCCCGGTAATATTAAATCCTACTTCAAAAAGTACGTAATTCAATACATCTGGTTCAACTGATGACTAAACATGTAGATACTTTTAATAAAAATTTATCGATCTGTGCGTTTGATTTTCAGGGCCAACCAAGTAATCCAAAACGAATGCAGTTCAACAGCTGTAGTTTTCATCTATCTTCCGGCGCCGTCCATTTCACCAAGTGAAGAACGAGAATCATACTATAACTTTTCCAAAAATTATTTGAATTGTTTGACCGAATTGACCGATGGTTTACCACCTACGGTAATGGTTCATGGTACAAATGCAGTTACTTCGACAACATTGTAGTCAATTCTTGGAGCCTACACCTCGCTACACCTTCCTACGATCTGCATATCGACCTACATATTTTATATCGAAACCTACCCATTTGTGATATTTATTTTACTATCGAATTTTTATCATTATAATATTATAATGACTAATTTTTATAAAATCAACTTTTTATTATATTTTTTCAATAACAAGTTGCTGTAATTTTTTTTAAATACTCGATTATTATAAAATATTCCATTACAATTGTTGGTTTCATTCCATCGATGTTCAAGTTCGAAGCAGATATTCCTCAAGGAATCAAAATTATGATAAGAACGTTCAGTTTTCAATCGTTATACGAATTCTAAATCATTATCGGGGTCTTCTTCATCCCAGTCGTCGAATTCATCCGGATTGTAATGTATTTTCGTTTCAGGGATTTTGTTCTTCTCGTTATCGTCAGATTGTCTAATTGAATTAGATATGTACGAATGAATGATAATTGTTAAGAGAAAAATCAAGCAGATAATGAAGCATTATTTCTTACCTAAGATAAGGTAACTGTACAGCGTTTCTGGCTTCTTTCTCTTGATCGGTTAAATCGAGTTTGAAACTACATAAGCTATCATCTAGAATTTTCTCAGATCTAGATTTCGGAACGTGTACTTTTTTGACGAGTGTAAAAGTACTGGTTCCGTTGACTTCGCTGTATTCGTATGTCTGGAATAATAAAGCACTTGAAATAAATCAGTTTCGAAAATTTGAAAAATGTGATATGCATGTCCACAAATTTGGTACTCGTTTTGTTTTACCTGCTTGGACATTTTACCACTTGATTTTTTCTGTTTCATGTGGACCGTGTTGTTAATAATAGTCAACCAAACGTTTGCTAAATATCTGAGATGTTTCATATGCGTAATTGCATTTAATGAGGTGTTTTCTCGCAGCGTAAGAAATAATTTAATTGTACATTTGTCTGCAAATAGAAGATCGTGACGATTAATAATTAAATTCGATCGTACAGGACTAATTTTTTGATGGAAACTTACTCGTACTCTTTCGGTTCGAGTGTATTTCACGGAATATGTCATCAATGGCTGAAAATTCATCTTCATTTATCAACGTCGAAAATGAGTCGATAATTACTATTAGTTTTTTCGATGGGATTTCGATTCCTTGACGTAGCGATTCGAATTCTTTACTTAGATTAATTTTTTCACCTGTAGAAATGAAATGAATCATAAAGCCAGTCTTTTCAACAAGTTTGACACAATACGAATGACTCTATTTGTCTTAATGTGAGCTCACTTTCTATGTTGGAATACAAGGATGGAGAACAGTCGTGAAAATGATATCGGTGGTCAGAATCAGTTAGATTTAACTCCTGGCGTATATCTTTAGGACAAACGTCGTAACAAAACCAATGAATTTCTTGGTCATCGTCTTGTTTTCCAATACATTCGTATAGCAGTACTAGAGCTTGATATGCAGCATCAGCTGAAAATTCGATCACAAGTGAAAATAAGTATGCAGAATGAGGTTTTAAAAATATCGATGGAGTAATTACATTGTACGCAGATTAAATTCACATCAGATAGTTGACTCAATTCGGCGAATAGCATGGTTACTTCCTAAGAATAGGATGATTTTTTTCATATGTTCCACTTCGATGCAGTTAATATAACTAATGAGCATAATGCACTTTTCAATTATTAATGAACTACAAGCATTGCCAGGTACTCTCTTCAATTTTATCTTAGAAACTCGTAGAAATCAAAATTAAATAAATTTGAAATATTGAAGTTATCTGCGTAGTGATAAGACAGACGTAACACCTGTAACAAATTGTAACACACCGTAACGTAAAGTCATCATCGTAACGTTTCCGTAACGCAAGTTTTCTTATTAAACTCAGGGCCGATTCCGCATACTTTTTTGCATAACCTGCCCCGTCTTAACTTTCATAAGAGCAATGTTAAACTTTGATCCTTTTGATCTAGAGATCTACTGGACCAAAATTGATGAAATTTGAAACATACACTCTTTGAAGCAATTAGAAAAATCTCTCGTATCAGATTTTCAATTAGTTGAATAGTTTTCGAAAAAATTGACTTTGAAAAATGCTGAAAAATTCATGATTTTCAATCGTTCATTTTTTCGAAAACTATTCAACTCAACTGATTAAAAATCCGATACGAGAGATTTTTGTAATTGCTTCAAAGTGTATTTATGTTTCAAATTTCATCAATTTTTGTCCAGTAGATGTAGATCTCTAGATCGAAAGGATCAAAGTTTAACATTGCTTTTATGGAAGTTAAGACGGGGCAGGTTATGAAAAAAAGTATGCGGAATCGGCCCTTAAAAATTAGTAAATTGCCAAATAGGCGAAAATTTACGTTATGAAATTGGCTATTTCTGCATTAACTATTCATTTAATCGTGAAAACAATAGTTCCAATCAGGCTTGGGTACCGAATCAATACCAAAATACCGATACCGCAAAAACCGCTTGTTTTTAAAGGAAAATACCGAAATACCGATACCAAAAGGTTTAGAAAAGATTCAAAGAGCGATACCGAATACCGAATCAATTTTTAATCAAGTACCGAAATACCGATACCGAATCATTTGAAACGGTATTTTTATTCGGGTTTCAATAAATTTTTAAACAATTAAAATAATCCACTTTAGGCACT
>FIZU01029231.1:0-10366 GCA_900064475.1 Pseudococcus longispinus
GCAGCATACTGGTTCTAATAGTTCGAATTTATGAAGTGATAATGATTTTAGAACCCGTCTATTTTGATATTTCCACCCTTTTCGGCGAGGTGATACTTCGAATTTTCATTTTCTGAACGAACTTTGAACTCTTTTAACAGATGTGTGACTGAAAAGGTAGATTAGGTAGTGAAAATTGAGCAAAAAAATTCAAAGTAGCATATTCATTGAAAGGTTGTGGTTTTGTTATATCCAAGTGGTATAAAAATAGTTGAAGATTTCGTGAGAATTGATGAAAATATTATCGATATCCTCAAAATGTTGTGAAACTAATTGAAAAGATGGAATAAAAATTGATTGAACTTTGAAAATTATTTGAAATTGCATAAAATAGGTAGAGCATTGGCAAATTGTTCGAAAATTGTTCAACATTTTTGGATAAGTTATATGAAACTTGAAAAAAATTATTTCAAGGTGAATGTTGTGAAAATGTCATGTGATTGAATATTCATATTCAACAAAAAAACATTCATTGCATTATATCAATTTTTATGATGTTTTCTCCGATTTTATTGATACCTACGTATTTTGATCAATTTCAATTTATTTTGACATGTTGATTTTTTCGTTTTTTTTATTATTACTGCAATTATTTTCATGCTGCAGATGATTCTAATAAAATTCCCGATTTTTACATCATGACAAATTTGAATTTTTTCATATAGTGCTCCAGTTTTTTCTAGAATTTTGACAAGTATTCTGATATTTTACGTCAAATTCAACTCTGAACACGTATTTCCGATTAGCACTTGCATAATTAAATACCTGTATGATTGTATATTTTTTTCATTCGAGTGTCCCATAGTCAAAATTTTGGTATGCCATCAATCTTGTATTTTTTTCATTCGAATGTTCGAAAATACGAGCAATCAAATTGGTTTTATCCACGAAATACTTCTGGAATCTCGATGTACAAAAATTTTACGCAGCTGATTGTTTTGAGGCGAAAATCACAATTTTGATCAGTTGATCAACGTTGAAATTAGTTACTGATTGGTAACTTGCTTCTTTTAATATTTTCTCTTGTCAGTGTTAGTTCACTGTTTGGGTGTGTGGTCGATTCAAGTATTCAAATCGACGTATTACGTACGTATGCTTAGTCCTACTCTTACATTCTTTTGCATTGAAAAGATGGTAAAGTAAAATTCCCCAGTTTTTGCCTGATAATGAAGTAGATAGGTTAGGTACTAGGTACCTACATTTGAAGGAAAACGTATTGTAAACGAGTCTTTGTAGTTGTCTAGTCAACGACGTCGACATGCAGGATTTTTCTCGATGAGCTATTTTTAATTCAATTCATTTGTGTCGTATCGGTTTTCGTTGCAACGTACGTACCTACGTAGCTACGAGTATAGCATACGACATGTATGCTGGTGCTCTATCTCTTATCTTGGTTTTCCCCTCTATCGATGATCGATGTGATAAGGCGACTCGACTGGTTGTTTGATTTTTCGTGAACTATTTCTTTTCACTTTCAGTTCGGTTGTATCGGTCCGTTCGTGAACATTCTTATGTATTTTTTGCGTTTTGTCGTGTATCGTTGATCATAATCAGTATGCTGTTGGGTGAGTTGAATTATACTAATAATTAATAGAATATTAAGTATGTCCTATTACGATTTGCATGGTATCGTCAAGGTCAAGGATGTACAGAAATTTTGAATCGGTTCATGTCCTTTCTAAAGGCGAAACGTAGAGTTGGCTCAAAAAAGACGTTCAAAAAACATATGTTAGAATTCACTCGCGAAAAAAAAAGACTCGTACCTATATTGGACTTCTAGTCGCAGAATTGTGAATTTTTTAGAAATAAGGCTCCGAATTCGAGAGTCGTTTGGCCCTTGCTCTGTTTTTGTACGCGAATACACTTGTGTGCGTAAATTCCATCTTATTATTCGTGGATGAGCGAAATACGAAAATATTTACGTTTCGTTCAGGAAAAAGAAAACTATAATGAGCGACGATCGTATAAAGCTGCCGGATTGATTTTCGTTTTTAATTTCTCGTTTTCAAGGAGACTTGTTCAAATTTTACCGAAGTCAGTTGAACGATATATACGTAATCTCGTATCTTTCGCAGCGAATATTTCTTATATTCTTACTCGTCGACTCGTCTGCCTCACATCTGGCTCTTATTTACTCGTTTAACTACGTTGAAAAAAAAGGCAATTCTCATTTTTAAATATTATTCTTCGCTGGAAATTCTGTACCGTAGCGTGTTTCCCATTTCCCCCTGTACCTTGACACCACCTCTCGTTTCCCCCACGGTATATGCAACGTACTGTGTAGGTGTATTACCTCTGCACCGTGTGGAGATACGATAAATAGACTTGGAAGGTAAATACGTGTGCTCAAAGAAGCGCGAATAAAGAGGGCAAGAAAAAGAACAAAATAAACGAACTGAAACGAGTAAATAAAACACCAATTGGGGAGCCGATTGAACGGAAATATCAAAACGTACACGATTTCCAAGATCGCGAAATAAGATACTTCACGAAGTTACAACAATCTTCACTATTTTCTCGTCGTTTTACGTATTTTTTTCCTCTTTTCCTCGCCCAAATGGTCGTGTTCGATGTGCCTGTATTGATGCTGCATTTATTTCTTCCCTCGCAGCAGTCTCTTCTTCTTTTTCACTCTAGTATTATACAGATATTGTTTTACATTAAAACTTGGGCGAGTTTTTTGAAAATTGCCACCCAAACTTGCGAAGCATTTGTACGAAAAAATTCGACTATGATTACCTAAATTGCGAATTTTTTCGATCAAGGATTACTTTGGGAATGATTTTGAAAGCAATAATACACCATCGCATTATATCGTATTTTTTTTAAAAAAGCTGCGAGGGAAAAGCAAAACTCGCGTGATGAAAATTCCTCGTCTCAACGTCGCTGTGTGTAAAAATCTGCAAACTGTAAATTTTAATTTTTTTTGTTAACTTTGCGAAGTACTTTTAACGTTGTGTTGCCTGGTTAGCTCTCTCCTACGTCTCTTTTTTTCCATCAGCTTTTTTCCAACCGCCGAGTTTTAAAATACTTTATAAATTAATTCGTTGAAAATATAAGTACAAAACTTTTACATTATGTTTTAAAACCAACATATTTCTTTTACTTGCATTCATTTTTTTTTCGGTTTTTTTGTTTCGAAAGGTTTTCATTATTTTTCTTTCGTAATGCCTCGATGTGGTTTTGAATAAATATGTAACGTCTTGCCTGGTCTTCTTAGCTCTTACCCTGTACCCCTTCACCTACCCATGTGTGGTCTCGTGCTCATATATTTTGTGTGAAAGTACATAGCAAACCTGGCATTCGTGAGTTTTGGAATCTGAGAGTATGTTTTGATGTTATGAAAAGCCCTAAATCACGTTTGTTTTCGAAAATGATCCTATTTTGAAGCTCACAGCTACTCCCTGAGGAGTTGGAGGGGGCTAATATCTTGTAATGGGTGAACTCTGATATGAAACTAGGCATTAGGTTTGAAAAAATTGCAAAATCGAAGATCTTTTATCCTTTTGGATCCACGGCAATGAAAGGAGACTCGTAAAAAGACGATTCCCGTGAGACTCTAGACTCCTTATACAGGGTGTTCCAGTCGCAGTGCGCCGCCTTCAAACCAGATGTGCAGCCACCCAAATTACATACGTGTATGCATGTTTGGAGACCCGAAGATTTGAAGGGGCCAAGTTGTGCACTAGTTCTGGTAGATGTTTTAACACGTCGTAACTCAGTTGATCATATAAATAGGGAACTTTTTTTGAAACTTTCTTGTAAAACTTTTCAAGCTCTTCAAAATGAGTTATATTCAAGTTTTGCCTATTTCTACAAATGTAGGAGCTACATTGATTTGAAGATTTTGTAAGCTTCATAACTTCTTCAATTTTCAAGTTATGCGAAATTTTGAGAGTAATTTTTTGTTGAGCTTTTCTAGTTCTACAAAGTGAGCTGATAATTTTTTGCCCAACTCCAGAATTGCCAAAAATTAAAGACTATTTTGAAAAATTTTTGAAAAAGGAAAAATTGAATTCGGAGAAAATAATGTCACTTTTCATCTTTTTGATGGTTGTAGCTCCTTCAATGTTGGAGTTAGGCAAAAAATGATTAGCTCATTTTGTAGATCTCGAAAAGTTCAACAAAAAATGACAACTGCAAAATTTTGCATAACTTGAAAATTGAAGGAGTCATGAAGCCTACAAATTTTCAAATCATTTTAGCTCCTTCAATTTCTGAGTTAGGCCAAACATGAATATAACTCGTTTTGTAGACCTTTAAAAGTTCTACGAGAAAGTTTCATAAAAAATTACCTGAGTTCCGACGTTTTGAACATCTACCAGGACTATTGCATAACTTCGCCCCTTCAAATCCTAGGCTCGACAAACATGCATACACGTACGTACTTTTACCAGCTGTATCTCTGGTTCGAAGGCGTTGCACTGCAACCAGAACATCCTGTACAACTAATCAACAGGCAACAGATTATCTCAGGTGTTGATCACATCTTCGATATGGTTCAGATTTACAAAAGGAATCGTCTTCGAAGGGGGTTGGTCCGGCGTGTACGATGACGACGACGTCGTCGAGGATTATTTAATTTGCAAGTTTTGCTTTTTCGCTCCGGCGCGGAGCGAGCATCGCGTAAGAAAAAGTTTATTTAGAAGACTGCAGCAGTCGCCCAATGAAAGATGTTATCGATGTGACTTTCTGACTGTTGGTGTTCGAACTTTATACGCCGGGCCGGGTTTCGTTGCTGCAAACTTTTAATAATTAATTGTTTTTGAAGAAAGTAAAGATTTTCTCTTCTTTGGGGTTGCGGTCGACGGCTTCTTTTCGTCGCGAACCACCCCCCTCAACTTTCGCAACGCCGAGAAATTACAACGACCCTGTGGTTTATTTTCTTCTACCGCGCGAATTTCTCAATACACTAAGTAATCCGAAACACGACGTGGAGATGGACGAATACAAAAGTATACTAATTTATCTTACCTAAAAATAAGCTGACTTTGCATCTCGTCTCAGTAGAGTATTTAAGTCGAAGATGAAAAAAACCCAGGAAGGTAAATTTCGACGTTGTTTGAATACCATCAATTGGCCTCGTATCGAAACGAAGCAGTTAACTAGAAAAATATACAACGAATGCGCTCAAGGTGAAAAATCTTGGCTAACGTTGTAATATTAACCATTTTTTTTCCTCAAAAATTTCAATTTTTTTATTCGTTTCAAGTTTTGGCCAAAATGAGAATGAGACTCATGCCTGAGTAATTTCTGTTGAGGTTTTTATGCCAAATTATTACTTTTTTTATCGGGTCGTTTTTTTGACTGCATGTTAGAACCTCTTTTCAAACCCTACCTCATTTCCCAAAGAGAAATCAAAATGAGAAAAAAACTTGAGATTTTTGAGAAGTGAAAATATTCACTTGCAGATGAGTTTCCAGCACCTGAACTTTTATAACTGAAATGAAAATGACATTCCACTTACCTAGGTTCTGAAAACAACTTTTTTTGCATGAATTAAGGAGCGGCATTTTTTTCGTCATTTTGTGCCTACATGATGTTTTGAGATAACTCCGGATTAAAAAATATCCTCAAACTACAACGATCAACGTCATGATCAAAGAATTGAAAAAATAGAACGAAACGATATCACATTTCTTGAATTTCTGAATACGAGACCTTCAAAATTGATATTAATTTTTTTTTTTCATTGAGTCTCAATTTTGTGAAACATTGAAAGGCACGAGTTCAGAATTGATTCAAATTGATATCAGATTACTCCTTCATTATCTTTTCATTCGTAATTCCTGTTTTGATTCAAGTGGGTAGCACGTAAAAAGCAGGGTGTACTTCTTTCCTTGAACACGAGTTGATTTGTGGTTCTCTTTGAATATGAACCAAATAAAGATTTAAGGAGAGGAGGCCATCAAAAATTGCTTTTAGTGAGCGAGGAGGAGGGGCATTTTTTGAGCATTGTAATGGTGACCAAATGAGGGAAGTCATGAAAAGTCTTGGATTTTACTGTCGAAGTTGAGGATTTTTTTTCAATTAGTTATTTTGAAGAAGTTTCAGCCTTTGAATGCATTTTTATAGAAAAATGTTCGCTTTCGCTTTCCCCGGGCTCAATAATTTACTTCTTTGAGAACCTAGTAATGATGTGACCCCCCCCCCCCTCGAGAATGACTGTCTCGTGACATTGATGAATCGAGCTTATTACATTTCTTTGATTTTTTTCCTCTTGAATTTGAAAATTTATGGCATTTTACCCACAAGTCAGAAAATGTTTTTAAAAATAACAAGGTAAAAAAAATGTCAAAAATGTGGGAAAAATGCCAAAAATTAGGATTTTCTCAGTCACAAATTTGAAAATGTTTGGACCTCGGTGCTTGGTGACACGTCTGCCCGTCAAAAGAGACATTTTGGAGAATACAAGGTCAAAATCGATTCATTAGATGAAGTGGACGAACTTTCACAAAGTTTTTTCAATCGAAAATCTGTAAACGTACCTATGTAGATTGTGTTGGGGAGGGTAGGTAGCTCGTAGATTTGAGAAAAATCCTCCTGAAGATGTCACAGAACTCTGAAAAAAGTGTAGGAAAAGTGTTAAATTTTTTTAGACACCCTGTAATGAAGATGTTACTCAGAATGAAAAAGCTGAAAAAAATTTGGAGGGGGATTAGCTTAAACAAAATGTAAAAAGGGCCATGAAATAGTCCTGGATTTTCAAAAAATAATCCAGTTCGACATCCTGTATAATTTGAACCTTCTAAACCCGAATTTGAAGTTAGTTTTCAAAGGAAGTAGAGAATTCTCGTTAATGTCAAATTTGCTCAATTGACAGAATTTTTTCATTTTTGAAAGAACAGCTCTCCCCCCTTCAAGGTAGAAAAAAATTTATAGAATAAAAAACATCAAATTTTCAACGTTCTACAACTTTTGTTCGAAACTTTTTTCCGTATCGTCAATTTATCAAATTTTTTCACCCGGGTGTCCCCAAAAAAATTGCGTTCAAGTAAAAAATCATGATACGACAAAAAGCTTGAAACGAAAGTTGTAGAGTATTCAAAATCCATCATTTTTTGTTATACAACTTTTTTCCTATTTTGCACTGGTGAGAAGCTATTCCTCTCGAAAGATAAAAATTTATGCACAAATTTGTAAGAAAATTGAGCAGTTTTTGCAACATAAATTTTACGATTATGCCACTTCTCTATTTTCAATCGAGAAAGTAATTACGGATTCGAGTTCAGCAAGGTCAAATTGTATGGAAATTGTACCAAACATACGAAATAGAGGTGTTTTCACCCCTGAAGGTCTGCCCCCTTCCCCAAAATTTAATAATTACTTCTATTTCAATTGTTGTAATTCCGTAGGAAATGTTAAAAATGTAAAATTCTTCTAACCTTCGTGTTCCTTTCTCTCATTCCAAATTAGTAAAAGAACGCAGTAGCCAAAAACAAAAGGAAAAAAATCGAATAAATAAAATTCGCCAATTCTTGTACGACGAACACGTATTAAAAACTTGGGTACACAATACAAAACGAACGCAATTTTCAGCACGATGAAAACAAAAATAAGGTGAAAAAAAATTCTCGATACGAACGTACCAATTTATAGGAGCTCTTTTTGGCGTATCCATCGAGATCGAGACCTTCACGCAAAACGTTCGGCGAAAAGTAGAAAATAGCGAACTCGTTAATTTTATTCAAAATTACAAACTCGATTACGTCTTTTTTTTCACTACCCTGCTCGTGCTGGTGCTTGGTACCCTGTACATGTATATTCGAAATGATGGTGTTGTTGGTAGAGTAAAAAAAAAATGAAATGAAAAACAAAAGGGCTCTGTAGAGGGTTTTCTTTTCAACGAAGCTACGAGGTGCACTCTTAAATACGGCGCGAAAACTTAATAATAAAATAGACTTTCTAATTGATAAAATAAACTCGCTGCTGGAAAATTTCGCTGGCCGGTTGGGTACCTACGTTGGTACTTGTATAATCTGCTATTCCAACGTACGTTTTTCGTTCTCGACGAATGAATTTTCTCTCACTCGCTATCGTATACGTGGAGAAAAAAAATAGGAAATTTTAAAACGACTTAAAAATTTAACGAATGTATTCGGTAAGTTGTCGATACGTTTGACGATGGAAATATGATATGCGATAGACGGAACCTGGCAGAATGGCGTAATTGAAAATTGTCTAGTGTTTTCGATTTCGATATCAGGCATATACGCGTATCTCTATTTACGTATTTTACAGCGTATGAGGTAAAGGTTTCGTCGTGTCAATATGTCAAGACGTCAAAATCGTCATAGATACGTACGCTTAAACCATAAGGATTAATATTTTCTTCCCTGTTGTACCCGAATGGGTATTTTTTCGTACGTAGGCTGGCGTGTGCGTGCTTTTTTCCCTCGTCTTCGAATCGAATAACGGGTTTTGAAATGAGATTGCCAATTAATAAGTGCGTTTCGTCGGAATAAATGAAATATGTCGACGTTTCGATGTGATCTTTTCAAACAGACAGGGATGAAAGAGGCATGTCGTGTTTATTTTTTTATGATGGGTTGATGAGTATCGTAGGTTTGTCATCGTGCTATCATGTTTTTCGCTACTTGTGAGCGCCTTTTTAATGGTGGTTTGGATTGGTCGCGTTATTACGATGTTGAATCATTCGACGCTAGTGATAGATATGCTTTTGAGTGGAAATCAAGCATTTTGGCAGGAGCTCAAGAAAGTAAATTTTAATTGCGTAATGAGTAAAAATTCGGTTCATTCAATTCATTGAAAAACCATAATAATGAATTATCTATGCATTTGCCCTAATTTCATTTGATTAGTCATTAAAAATGTTGAAAAATTGTAAAAAATTCATGAAAGTTGTCTGTAATTTCGTTTTAACGATTTGAAATTTCGCAAAAATCGTCCCGAAATATCGTAAAAGTGATAAAATGGTTTCAAATATCGCTGAAAAAGTATAAATGTCTAGAAATCATGAAAAGTGATCACATCGTTGCCATCGTTGAAAAAATTGCTAAAGAAATTCTATCATTTGTTTGAAATATTTTGTGAATGGATGAAAATTGCCTTGAAAATTGTTGAAGCTTAGAAATTTTACATTTTGAAACGATATTTTGGTCGGTTGTTGTATAATTTTGACAAATTTTTCGAGTAAAAGAACAATACTTTCAAACAATTTCCATACATTGTTTTGAAAATAGTCGATAGTGATGTTGTCTAAAACATTGTAAAAGTTCTCGAATTGTTGAGATAATTACTAAAAATGTTTCATTTTTTTTGAAGATATCTTTAAAGCGAACGAAAACTGTCTTGAAAATTGTTTAAACTTAAGATTTTGACGTTTTTAAATTAAAGCTATAATTCAATCAGTTTTCGTGATGTTTTGGCAAATTTTCAAGTACAAGAGTAAATTTCGATAATTTTCAATTGTTATTCGAAAAAATTGCATTGAATTGGTGAAAATGACAATCTGAAGTTCGAAAATCAAATCAGATAGACTTTCATTACAAGTGATTGATTGATTGATTGATTGATTGATTGATTGATTTATTGGTACAATAAAATACACAAGTAGCCTTATGAAGAAGAAAAACCTTCTCCAACCGCCTCTATTCAGTCCTGTCTTGGATAATTCTTTGATATTGATTGTGCTTGAGAAGTTTTCCAAATTCAATTGAACTAAAACGTTACCTTGATCGTCCATCATCGCTATAGAAAATTTAGGGGCGAAAGTTTGTAAAAAGTAGGTGCGGAGCAGAAAATTGTGTGCTTTTGGCGTCCGACGCTTTGTAGTTTCTGGTTTTATGATAGTGTTTAAGTTGTTCTGCCTCCGGATTGGGTCGCTGTCGTAAAGTACTGGGCTTCGAATGGCGCATTAGTAACCTATGGGCCACTGGTCTGTTGGTGGTTTCCTTCAAAAAATCACGAATTTTTGACTTTTTATCGGTCAAAATTCAGATTAAATATAGTAAATTTGATTTTTTTTTCGTTTTTTTAAAATGTTTTTTCTTCTTGTTACTCATGAAAGTGTGTCTAAGGGGCGCTGAAAGGGCTAAAATGATCTTTTATTTTATAAAGTTGCACTGATAGTCGGAAGAGAGCTGAAAAAGTGATAAATTTGGTTCGAAAGTTCTTCTTTTTTACGTTGAAATACATCGAAAATTAATTTTTTTTAATTCGTTACCTTTCTTGAAGAAATTTCAGCGTTTGAATATCTTTTTGACATGCATATGTCTAATGGCTGGGGTCAATCCTAAAAAAGTGTCCATTTTTTTTGTCCAAATTTTTTGTCCACGAATGTCAGACTTTTTTGGACTTAGAAAAT
>FIZU01029257.1:0-15570 GCA_900064475.1 Pseudococcus longispinus
AATTTGCAAAATTGACGGAGTGGAAGGGGTCAGATCAGAATTTTTCATATAACCAAAATTATTCACAGGCGTATGATAAATAATTTTTGTTTGAAAATGTTTTCAATTGAGGCCATAGGTACCGAGGTAAGGAGATTTCTTGGAAAGGGGATGAACCCTCGGAAAAGGGGAGTCTTAAAAAAATGGAACCCCAGCTTATTTTTTAAAAAAATACGTCCTAGATCACAATAAAAAATCATTCAATGTGAAAAAAATGATGAAAAAATGATGAAAATATATAAAACTATGTGGGGATGTTTTCCATCACTTGAGAGCAAAAAAAAAAAATGAAAATATTCTGGATATTTTCTTCCAGAGAATATTCTCGAAAATACTCGTGCTCAATGAGCAAATTTTCGATGAGAATATTCTCTATGCCATCCCTGCCCCCTCCCACCTGACTCCCAAAGAAGCTGGGGGCAAACCAACTGTGTTTTTTTTTTAAATTGTTGAGTAGGTAGATCCTGTAAAAAGAATTGAGCGAAATCGAAACACACGAGGTCAAAACCATGGTCGAATTGAAAATATGAAATGACCCACCACTAAAATTTCAGGGTGTACGTGGGAAAAATTGCTTCCAAAAAAAGGTACGTGATCCAAAATAATTGAGAACCACTGGTCTAAGCGGTTTACTCAGAAAAATCCGGGTTAGCTTTTTTTTTGAACACTGGTTGGCATGTCGTTTTTCTTTTAGAATGAACCAAAACAGAATTTTGAGGAAGGGGCCATCAAAAATTTCCCTTAAGGGAAGAGCAGGGTTTTTTAATGCGCGGACACCTCCCCCCCATTTTGCACATAAAAGGGTAAGGGCATGTTTGGTATCATTTCCATATAATTCGACCCTCCTGAACGCGAATCCGTCATTAGTTTCCCGATTGGGAGAAGAGAAGTGACGTAATCACGAAATTTGTATCGCAGATAATGCCACTGACTTGGCCTTATTTTTTGGAATGTCGAATTTCTAAATACAAAAAAATAGCTAAAAGGGATCAAAATACATGTACCTACTGTTGGTGTTTCTTAAACGAAATGGAGGAAAATCAACTTCTTTTATGCCACTTCCTCCGGCTCCGCCAAACAATTTCTATCCATTAAATTTTTATTTTTGATAGAATTATTATTTATTTTTTTTAAATTAGTAAATAGATATCAGTTTCTTACCAAATTCTAAATTGGATAGATTTGTTTATGAATGTTTGAAAAATAATTTAATTAAAAATGACAGCTGTTTTTTTCAACTTTTCCATATTTTGTTGTACTCCTGAAAACTATACCTACTTATATACTTGCTAATTATTCGATTTTATTTAAAAATTTGACTTTTTTGCCAGATGTTATAACATTTTGTTAAACTATTCTCACCTTTTTCTTCTTCCCACGAAAAAGTGTTTTGTGATCATCGAATCGATTGTTTATTTTCATCTGATTTTTAATCGATTTTTTTTTCCACAATGATTAAATAAAACTACTTTCAAATAAATAATCGAACGATTACCTGCATTTTTTGTCTGGCACCCAAAGGCATATTTAGGTAAGGTAAGAGTTTTTCAAAGTTTAAAACTTCACTCCCTTGACGATTTTGAAATTGAAAAAAAAAAAAATTGAGCCTTGAAAATCTGTTTTGTAACAATTTTTGCTGGGGTTTAATAAATTTGTTGATTTTTACGAAATAACACGAATTTTTCTAAAAATTTTCGCGATCAAAACGTCGATAAATTTTTTTATTGAGCAAACAACAAAAATACGAGTAAATTACGGCGATAAAACATCGATGGAATGTGTATATTTGAACAGAATAAAATTCGTAGTATGATTTATATACGAAAGCATCCAAATAGCTCTCGTTTTAACACTCAATTCGCATACGTTAAATACATATTTGTTTTACATGTTCCATATGCGTATCACTAATTCGAATAGTAGGTAAATGTTTATAATAATTATAATAAATTTGCCACACAAATAAGAAACTTGTTCGCGTATAAAATACATATCATAATAAATAGGTAATAAGTCCAACATACGTGTTGATGTAGGTATTAGGTACGATATTGTTAAAAATGAACGTTAAATCGCGATACAATCGAATAAATTGATCGTTATTTTTGGTACATATAAATACATTCCGGGTAAACAGATTTCCAAGACGTGTCAATCGAGACAAAAATAGGGTATAATTTTACACATACAAAAAAAAACATAAAATGAAATAATGAAACACGAAAAAATAAATAGAACAAAAAATATCCGTAAAATATAAGGTAATATAAAAAAAACACAGACGCACGAAAAAAAACCTTCTCGATATAAATACATTCGTTTGCTTAAAAATAAATAAAAAATATACACGTTACTTTTTGAAAACAAAACAAAAAAGTACATTAAAATTATATTTAGAAAATTTCAATATGGAATGAAAGATGATGAATTTTATATTTTGCAAAATTTTGGTAACTATGCTAGAGATTCCAAAAGATGAGTTTGTTGACGGTGGGGGTAGAAGGGGATCATGAAATTTTCAGCAGTATCTGTGTATTTTGATGAGCAATAAGATAATGATAGAGGAGAAAGGGTATGTTATCGTGACGTATATGATTTGGTCGAATGAAATTATGCTAGTTTTACGTACAAATTATTATACGATAAAAATGAAGAAATGATATAATTATATGAAATGATACAGGAAGCAAAATTGAGAACCGTCGAATTGACTCTGTTTTTCATTACGAATACGAACGTTCAGTTTAGTACTTTTAAAAAAACCGTTTCATTTAAATCACAGTTCGAAAAATTGAGATAGAAAAAAGAAGAAAAAGATAAAACGATAACTAGAAAGAGAAATGTTTTATAAATGCATTGGAAAAAAATTGACAACGAAGAATTTTGTGCAATTTTTTTCGCTCCTTGAAAGCGGCACAGGGAAATGATGAAGAGAAGTTACTGCTTCTTGGTTTTAACTTTCTGCTTGCTGTACAATACACGAGGAGACTGAGAGTGTAGTTTTTGCAACAAATCGCTCAAATTGGGGAACAGCGTGACTAGAATTCCTTCGAAAAACACGTAAACCAGACGTTTGTTAAGTACTTGATGTTGGAACATCGAGAAGACCAGCATTAGACCAGTTCGAGACGTTTCGCTGCCCAAAATGTGTTTTAGTTCATCTGTGAAGAAAAATAATTGATGAGTCGAATTTCAAGGGTAGATGGGTGATGAGAGGGTTGAAAATGTGGTCGATGAATACCTGAGAGACTGGCTAATAAAGCACATTTTGCAGCTACTCTGGTTTGCATTCGAATATCATTGTCTCGAGGTGGTGATGGTACAGCTCGTTGACTATTTGGCCAAATGGAGTTTCTGTAAAATAATATGATTGTTCAATTGTACGGAATGGAGAATTTCGAGACGTTTTTTTTTTGACGAATTTTAATACATTCTTCTGCGATGGGAATGATTTGCCAACTTACTTGATGTTAGCCAAACAAAGAGCAACCTTTGGCGGACTGGTAATCACAGCTACGTAATCCAAAATACGTTTATTGACAATGTCGCCGAACATGGCATGCATAACTTGACGTAAAAGGGCAATGATTCGTTTACGCAGCCATTGATTTCGGGTCTTCAAATCGAACACTTCGGTCATCAGGAGTAACATGATACGTAATGGAATATTATCGCTCTGTGGGAAACAAACCGAGTTTAAGAAATGCTGGGGAGTATTTGGAAATAAGGCAGATTAGAAATTACCTCGAAATCTATCTCCGAACTGACTTTCATGGTCTCTTCTTCTTCGTCGTTTCTCGAGGGTTTTTGAAATACGCGACTGAATCCTTCCATAACACCGTCGACGGTGTTTAGGAGATTATCCGGCATCGTTTTGACCGCGTTTCCGACCATTTTCAGTGGGTTTATGAGCAGGTTGTCGAGCTGTTGAGGAACATATGCAAATGGTGAAAATTTTCGCAACATTGTATTCTTAATTGTGGATTAAATGTTGTGAACAATAGTTAAAAATGTTTGATATTTTGTGAAAACAGTTTAAAATTTCATAAGAATTGAAAATCTGGCCAATTTGTGAGAAAGTCTTCAAAAATGTCTGAAATGTTGTAAAAGAAGTGGTGACAGAGTTATGAAATTTTTTTGATTTCTATCAATTTTTTGGCAGTTTTTACAACAGTTTAGACAACTTTCTCGCAATTTTCACAAGATTTTCAAACGATTTTATGAAAATTTAAACAATTTTCACAAAAATTTTGACCTCTTTGACGAATTTTTTACTCTTTTTTCTATCATTTCCCCTGAATTTCACGAAATTGTTGACCATTTTTACAAATTTTTCAACTTTCCGACGACTTTTGCAACATTTCCAATAATTTTTATGATCTTTTCAACTGTTTTTACAAAGCGTTTGACATTTTCAGCGACTTTCGCCATTTTCGATCAGTTAAATGTTGTTTTTGACAACTTTTACATTATTTCAAACAGTTTTTACGACTTTTTTTACTACCTTTGCAACAATTTCTACGATTTTTACAAAATTTGCGACCTTTTTAGCGACTTTTTACCAGTTTTGCAACTTTTTCAAATAATATTCATTAACTTTTCAACGATTTGTACAAAATTTTTGACGTTTTTGACAACTTTATTGCTACTTTTGCAATTATTTCAAATGGTTTTGATGATCTTTTTAACAATTTTTTAAAGTTCTTCAACCTTTTTAACGACTTTTGCACTATTTTCAATGGGTTTAATGTAATTTTTGATGACTTTTACAACGTTTCTGACATTTTTATGACTTTTTCACTACTTCTGCAACAATTTCCACGATTTTCGGAATATTTGCAATGGTTTTTATGATCTTTTTTAACAATTTTTATAAATTATTTAACCTTTTTAACGACTTATGCATTATTTTCAATGAGTTTGTAACTTTTGGTGACTTTTACAACGTTTCTGACATTTTTATGACTTTTTCACTAATTTTACAAAATTCTTCATAATTTTCATGAAATTGTTGTTAATTTTTAATTTCTGACAACTTTTGCAACATTTTTAATGATTTTAATTTAATTTTAGACAATTATTACATTTTCTACATTTTTGACGAATTTTGTAAAATTTTTGATTATTTTTATATTTTTAGCAATTTTTACAAAACGTTTGACCGTATTGACGACTTTTTCACCGTTTTCAATTAATTTAATAATGCTTTTCACAACTTTTACAACATTTCACAACATTTAAGAATTTTTCATAAATTTTACAAAATTTTCGACTTTTTAATGACTTTTGTAACTTTTTCAAATGATTTTTATGAATATTCCAACAAATTTTTACAGAAATTTTCCTTTTTTCCGATTTTTTCACTCCATTAGCAACATTTTCTGTCATTTTTTTTGAGATTTTTTATAGTTTTTTACATTTTTGATCTTTCTGATGACTTTATTGATAGTACTTTTGCAATATTTCCAATGATTTTTACGAAACTTTCGACTTTTTTTAACGACTTTGTTGCGACTTTTGCTGCATTTTCAAATGATTTTTATGAACTTTTCAAAAATTTCTACAAAAATGTTGACTTTTTTGAAGACTTTCACTACGTTTGCAACATTTTCTGTGATTTTCACGAGATTTTTTGTAATTTTTATAAATTTGTTGACTTTTTCACTACTTTTGCAACTTTTTGAATAATTTTCTTGGAATTGTTGATAAATTAATTTATATATTTCTGACTTTTTCAAAATTATTTCGCCATTTTTTTCAATATTTTCAATGATTTTTATGAAATTTTGTTAATTTTTACAACGTTTTTGACATTGTTTTGAGACTTTTTCATTACTTTTACTGTAATTTTAAAGAAATTTAATGTAATTTTCTACTCTTTTAACAACATTTTAGGCATGGGAATATTGACGTCGATCTGTTTAGCGATATGCAATTTTCCAATTCCAAAAAATCATTTGTTTGACGTATTGCCCAAATTTTTTTTTTGACTTTTCGCAATAATTTTAACGAATTTATCTTACATTATTTGTAATTATATTGATTTTTACTAATTGAGTTTCATTTCTCGATACCAGAGTTATTCATTTTTTTAAATAATCACGATGCACCTACCGTCTTTGATAACGGTCCACCAGGAACTGGTTTACCAAATTCTGGATCCAGGAACGTCATCAGCATATCTTGCAATGACGGATGCGACTTGATGACGTTCAGTTGCATCAGAATTTTCATGTAGTTATTCAGCATCTTCATACGTTTTTCCAAAACATTACGTTCCATGTTGTTGAAGGCTTTCTTACCAGGGAATGGGACCTGGGCCAGATCTGGGTACTGTGTGGTGATTAAAAATTGTGAATGTGGGTTCGATATTTATGTTTTTAGTTCAGTTCAACGCGTACGAGTGCAGCTTACTTTATCTTTGAGTTTTTGATGCAGTTCGTAAAAATCAGAATATCTTCGGTACACGTGCCAGCTATCGGATCGTCCATCGTTGTAGAATTTGGTAGCCGCGACGGCGTAAACTCCGAATGTTTTTCCACCTTCTTGTACCAGACCTGCGAAGTAACACAAACGAAAAAGATGACGATGAGATGACGAATATAATACAGAGATAAAATCGTAACGTAAAAGACGCGAGCATGCGTTAATTATAATAAAGCTGGACACTGCCGCAGCGTGGTAATTAGAGACGAAGGAAGACCGAAGATATTGCTGCTAACATTGATATTGAATAACGTTCGCGGACATTGTCAACAAAAGGGTATTGTATTTCCGAGCCGGGAGGTTGCGTAACACTTCAAAGGTGTCTGGTGAAGGTCGGCTCGACGATGGCCGCAAAATTGGAGACGACTGATACGCCATCCATCGACCATGCGTATTTATAAAGAAGTAAAATACGCGATAAATGCGCCATTTCGTGTACTACCGCCAGAGTTTCGTTTCGTATCGCGTCGTAATCGTTGTGTATCGTTGCGCAGACAATAAGAAGAATTAGGAATATGAAAGCGGTAAGTTTATACAAGATGGAGGTGTTTTTGAGGGCCCCAGTAGAAGGAATACTGGTACAGATTGATCTATTGTCTTATTTATTGCAGATAATCGCCATCTTGATGCTGGTACCGCTGGCGATGGCGGCTGCAGCTCCGGCAGTAGTAGACAGTGGAGTATCGGCAGCTTCGGCGGCATCATCGACCAACGGCCAACTAGTACAAACCAATGTGAACCTACAAAACAGTGTCGACTCGTCATCGGTACCCGAAAACAAACTATTCGTCGATCCCCAACAACCGGAATCTGCCACTTCGCAGATCGCCGTCCAGCAGGAGATCCTGCAAGTTGGCCAAGACGCCTCGGTACCGCCGCAGCCTCAGGCTTCGCCATCCACTAACGTACAATCCATTCCAGTCGTCCCGGTAGATCCGCAGAATGTGCAATTGCTGAAGGAAGCCAATGCCCAATACCAGTACCAGATCAATTCCAGATACGAAGAGAAAACCAGACCTATTTACGGAGATGTTCCTCCCCAGTCTCAGCAGCCATACAATAACGTACCTTATCGTCACCCAAACAATATGTATTTCGCTCAACCTGCGGTAGCCTATCCGTATTACAAGGAGAACGTGCAATATCAGGAATTAGGCAATGGTCAGAGACGCGCCGAGACTGTGGTCAACGATGATGTTCGAGCCCAGTACGAAAATCAAGACAACTATAATCATCAAAGATCTCAATCGTATTTGGAATACGGTAAAGGAGAACTGTCCCCTGATTATAATACATATTCGTACAAAAGAACGTATTATTAAGCGTGTGATTACCGATTTGAGATGAGCAATTGATCAAGATATTGTGGATGAATTTGTATTGTAATATTTTTATTCACCTATTTCGAAGGTATTTCGTTCGTGTATCGAGTATTTTTCAAATTATAGTTTATTTTAGTTTCTTCGTTCATCTGTTTCTCTGTTTCTGATTTTCGTGTCATGTACTATCATTTTTTTTCCTTGTTTGAATAGTTATGCAATAATAGTTATTTAAAAAAATGGTAATAAAAAAAGTTTTAAACGTATTTGTCGATGTGTTTGTGGATCTGGGTAATTGAAAATAATAATTACGAATTGGAAAGAGATCGAAATGGTCTGAAAATTTATATTTTTTCATGATTCGAGCTGGTACATAAATGTATGAAAAATTCATCTAATCTAAATGATTGAGGTTCGATTTGATGATATTTTGTGGGCGAAAAATACCTAGTTGGTTGGATATTTTTCGTGTATTAAAAATGGTGGTTTTTACTTGAAGCAGATTTATCTACATATAAATACTATTAAAGCAGGTACAATCTATGGATGCTGCTTGACCGCTCATCAGCTGTGACTGAGAGTGAAATTATAGAGAAATGAGTCATCATAAGACTGGCTCAAATGACACGATGTTCCAATAATAACGTGATATGCTCAGTGTTGTACGTATTTGTTTAATTGTCGCTATGATAAAGTTGAATGTAATTGTGATGTGGAGAGACCCTTTTATTATTGAATGAAAAAATTTCCGATTTCCTTAAAATATGTACTGAATCGATGACGTAATGGTGGGGAAAATATAAGGTGTCGATATGTGAAACAAAAATAACACTGGGTTTTAAGTGGTAATGGTTTTTGCGGTTTACCTAGTCTCGATACACAAATACTCACGTACCTACTTGATTGATAGTTTTACGAGTATATGTGTAAATCTACAAGACAAGTATTCGATGTAAAAGGATAGATACGCAGATGGTCTACGATAATAATTATGGTATTTATGGTGGTTTTATGATTCGGAGTTTCCAAGGTGAGTGAAGTTTATGCAAAGGGTCGAATCTTTGTGAATGGGAGATCAAAGATGTCAGAAATTATACTCGTAAGAATGAATGAAGGAGAGAAACGAAGAGGATGAGAGCGAATGTTTTAGAGGGAAATCCCCAGTGTCGTTGAAAGTTTCACGAAGGATTTACGTGTTAGCAAGTTTACCAAAGTCGGACGAGAAACCGAGAAAATGGTAAAAGTGAGCTAAAGCAAAGGGATTAGGAGAGGAGTGAAAATTTGTTATGCTCGAAGAGTCGACTCGTGATCGATTGGTGATAATTTTTTTTTAGTAAACAAGACCGATGTAGCTTTCAAGTTTAGCTGATTCAATTAAATATCAATTCTGGGCCAATTTTATACCATTTTGAATATCTTTAACGATTTTCTCATCACCGAAATAAATCCTGGAGTACATTCCAAGTTCATGAATTTTTCCTAATGGATTTTGGTAGAAAGTTGGAAAAAAACTGTTGTTTTTTGTTGGAAAATTTAGTCTCAAGAAAATAGAGAATACTCGAATTTTTCCAAATAAGCATCGGAAAATATTCTACGAAATTGGATACAATTTTGAAAACAATTTCGATTGTTGAAAACCTACAGTTCAATTGGAACAAATTGTAGATTTTATGACTTCTTTGAAAAATGTTTCTTACAATTGTCGTTTGCTTGTGTGATTTTTTTTTAAATGCAAGTACGTGGATGGTAATTCGATCATTTAAGATAGATTGGTTTTCATCAGGAGGAAACTAGTTTCTTTTGACATTGATTATGGTACCTAGGTACCATTTATTTGTGCACAGAATTGAACTTTACAGCTTGGATGGATATTTTGAAAACTTTTTCATTTTTTTAAAACATCGTAAAATTTGAGTTGAAAAGATCAGATGATGGAGACTACTTCATTTATTGGGAATTTAGAATTTTCAAATAATGATGAGGATCTTTATTTGGATATAGAATTTAAAAAGTTGGAACTCGTATCAGAATTCTTAAATTGAGAAAGTACTTGGGAGTACTTTCAAAATGTATTGTAACTATTTGGTAGACCTGCCTATTTATTTTCGACGAACATGGATTTGCATTTTTCATCGTACAAGCAGTGGCGATGGCGTAGCCAGAATTTCTTCAAGGAGGGAACCAAGATGGTCTCACAGTAGCGTAGCCAGACGGCCATCCAAGGAAAAGAAAGGGTGTTGATGAGAAAAAATGGATTTTTTTCAAATTAAAAAAAATATCCTTCTTTTTGTTGAATGAAAGAGATTCATTGAGCCTGAGTGAAGCGAGGGTGAAAATTTTTGTAAAAAAATACATAAATATCCTTCATTTTATTATATGAAAGACAGTTATTGAGCCCGAGCGAAGCGACGGCGAAAATTGTTGCAAAAAAATACATTCAAAACGTAAAATTTCATTGTTTTTTCAGCATTTGAGCCATCATATGGCCCCTTGCCCCCCTCGCTACACCACAGCGTACGAGTAGGGTAATTACTGATGTACTGAAAACGAATTTCATGACTTCTTTTTGTCATTTTTATGCTATGAGGAAGTGTGCTGGAGCAAAATGATGGCAAAATTTTGAAAAAATTTATATTTTTTGGCAGTAGACTATACATTTTGCAATATTTAGCTCAAAAAATTTGTTTCCGGGTATTTAGACTTGGATAACATTCATCACCTATGAAAAATGAAAAATTTTCTTGCTGATTTTGAGTTTCAAGTGTGAATTTTTTTGCCTAATAGTTGAAAATTTTTCAAAATTTAATTTATTACCAAGAATATGTTTGAGCACTGAGAGGATGAGAGGGGGAGAGGAAGGGAGTTCAATCTAGAAAAGATGAGTCTGAAAATTGGTGACCAAAAATTTGAGATCATTCGATTTAATTATGTTTTGTAATTTTTTAAAAGCTAAATGTTGGAATCGAAATGAAAAAATCCATTTATGAATTTCGAAAAAATAATGTCTCAGTGAAATTTTTAAATTTTTGAATTTAGTTTGATGAAATTTGTTCTAGAATTTTTTTGTTTCAACTTGGGTTTATAGTTCCTTAAGTTTTGAACAAAAAATGATGAGAAGAGAAGTTATACAGTTTTTGATTCACCACTTATTCTAATGATTGAATCAGTTTTAATTAAAATTTTTTAGAAAGAGCATTTACTCGTTGAATTTTAGAGATACACAACATGTTCATCCAAAGTTATTTTTTTCAGTGATGGAAAAGTGAAAAGCGAAATAAAACTGAAACCGATAAAACTGGAAGCTGAAATGATTTTTCGAGGCTAAAACTAAAACTGAAAAATTCAAAAGTGAAATTGAAAAGTGAAAACTGAAACTGGAAAATCCAAAACTGAAACTGAAAAGTCAAAAACTGAAAACTGAAGCTGAAATGATTTCAGTTTTCCATCCCTGTTTATTTTATTCGTATCCCCCCCCCCACCTCTAAGAATTGAAAGTTACGGAACAGGGATGGAAAAGCGAAAAGCGAAATGAAACTAAAACCGGAAAGTGAAATGATTTTTCGGGACTGAAACTAAAATTAAAACTGAAAACTGAGAGTGAAAAATACAAAACTGTAATTGAAAAGTGAAAAACTGGAAACCGAAACTGAAACTGAAATGATTTCAGTTTTCCATCCCTGATTTTTTAGTGGTATTCGGTTATATCCAAATCTTGAGTTTGGAAGCCAAGCCAACCGGACACCCTGTATAATTATTTTTTTTTGTACCTGACCCTTTCAACATTTTATTGAAATGTTCTGAAAATCAAGAAAAATTGAACGTTTTATTTCATTAGTCAAATAATTTGAATCATAATTCTCAGATTAAAGTCCTGAAGCATATTCGTGCTTGAAATATTTTCCCTTCAACGGAAAGCTTGTACCTATAGCTACAATTTTTTAGTCAAATTTTTCAAAAATATTACAATTTTATTAGTCGATTGACTCAAAAATTTGCTGAATTTTTCGAAAAAGCATGTTTTTTTTTCAGAAAATTGACTTTTTGTAGATTATTTAAGAAGTGGACAGTACACTTCCTCAGTTTTGTTCCTCAGTATAGTAACAGGATTTTGAATTAGGGAGGCAAGGCTTCATGTATTAAACGATCCTTTAGAAATCCTTTATTTCCACTTCCTCATAAAATGAAAAAAAATGTACGATAAAATAAAAAAATTCTTTCGAAATTATGTACGAAAAATGAAGAAAACTATTGTCGAAAAGAATTAGCAATCTGGTTAATCATAGAATTGAGATTCTTTCCAAATATTCCAAATATCTAATTTTTCAAAAGTTTTACTGTTATTGCATCTCAAAAATTACCAATTTTTCTCTTCATTCTCCTTGGACAAATTTTATTTTGCTATGAATTATAGGTAGGTATATTGTTGATTATGAACGAAGACTTTCGAAAAAAACTATAACAATTTTTGTGAAAAAAAAAAAAAACCAAACATCCTCCAATCGAATTTTATGGAAATAGTCAATTTGATAATTTTTTCCTCATTTAGACAATTAAGGACTTCGCGAATACGTCACTCGTCGATAAATTGACGCAGCATTTGTCGCACGTTATAATTTCCTCTCTTTTTATTTTTTGCATAACACTACGTATAGGATTTCACGAGACAGCGTGTAACCAAAGTAATCCAATGACATTCGTTTAGGTAAACCGTAGGGAGACTATACCCCGGTGTAAGATTTCAAAATGAGTTTTATTCTAGATCGTGTATGAGTAGGGGTTGACAAGGTTAAATGGACAGACGCAAAAGCGCAAAAGTGGTATAAATAGTGGTGCTGATAAGCTAGACACCATCAGTGTTGTGAATCGTTCGTGGCAATTTTTTATATTTATTTTTTTATACTTTTTAATCGCTGTGTTTGTATCGACGAGATGCTGAGTAAAGTAAGTACCTAGATGAATTACATACATTTTGCCATTATTATTAGATATATTTTTTGTATAGGGATTAGCTTAAATGTGGGTAGATTTGTTGATCGTTTTTTTCAAAATTGAAAGGGGGTAATTTGAGGTATTTTTTTGAGTAAAAAATTTATTCAAATGAATTTCATAAGAAATCTTTGATATTGACTTCGAAAATGCGGCAAATTGTACTATTTTTCGTTCCCATATTCCAGGTAGTAGCCATTTTGTCGACGATATTAGCGTTGTCGAACGCTCTGAACAGCGTTCAGGTGGTAAACACGAACGCCAACATGCAGAGCCAAAGCCAAAACCAATACCCATACGGCGGAGGCGGCGGATACTGGCAAAGGCCAAACAACCAAGTCTACGTCAGCGGCGCCGTACGTAGCTTCCAAGGAGGATACCCATCGTACGAGCAAAACTACCACCCATCCAACTACGGATACCGTTATCGTCGCCAAGCACCAGTTACTCCGATCGTCAAAGAAGCCAATGCCCAATACCAATACCAAGGCAGTAACCAATACGACGAAAGAATAAACCCAATGTACAACTCCAACTACGCCGGTGATTTCAACACCCCGTATCCATACTCGGACGCTTACCGGTACAGAGAAAACAATCAATACCAATTGCAAGGCAATGCCCAAAGCAGAGTCGAAGGAGATCCACGATTCGGCGAACAGTTCAACAACAGGTATCAAAGTCAGCAGCAAGGATCGTTGCAACGTCAACGTTACCAGTACTAAGATGCTAGTGTACACGTAAAAAAGAGTGAGCAGAATGAAATGATCTCAACTTTGTTCTGCTCATTTTAACACTCGTCCTCTTTTTTCGTCTTATCTTTATGAGATAAATTGTAGCAATTGTATTTCGAATTATTCATCGGTCGTAGTTTTACCTCGTTCGTCAAAATTATTCCCGTTTGTTTCGGTCTTTTTATCAAATGTATTAGTATTACCACGTGAAATTGTCTATTACATACGAATAAATCGTTGATATTTTACCTGTCTCGATGATTTTCGCGCTCAATGTGAAGCAGGCGGTTTGACTCGATTGTAGCATTTCTTCGACCGTTGTCGCGTTATCAAAGGTACCTGAAGTCGAACGAAATCGATTTTATAGTATTGAAGGGTTTGGAAGAAAAAAGCAGGGGTTATTTCTTTTTTTAAAACGAGCTGACATGTGGTTTTTTGAACCAAAATAAAATTTTGAGAAGTAGGCCAATCAAACGTTGCCCTTAGGGAGCAAGCAGAAGGGAGGTTTGGAAGTGGAAACATCTCTATTTCTATACATAAAGGGATAAGGGTATGTTTGGTATCATTTCCATATAATTCGACCCTCCTGAATTTGAATCCGTCATAACTTTCTCGATTGAAAGTAAAGAAGTGACACAATCCTGAAATTTATGTCGCAGAAAATGGTAAATTTTTGTAAAAATTCATGTGTCTATTATGCATAAATTCTTATCTTCTAAGAAGAATGGCTTCTCACCACTGCAGAATAGGAAAAAAATTGAAGAACAAAAAATGATGAATTTCTAATGCTCAACAACTTTTGTTTCAAGTTTTTTGTCGTATCGTGATTTTTTTTGGGACACCCGGGTGAAAAAATTTGCTAAATTGACTATACGAAAAAAAGTTTAAAACAAAAGTTGTAGAACGTTGAAAAACGGACATTTTTTATTCTATAATTTTTTTTCTACCTTGAAGTGAGGAACAGCTGTCCTTCTGAAAATGGAAAATTCTGTCAATTTAAGTACAACTTGGTCACTATGCGCTATGCACATTCAATAATTGGGAGAATTCCCTGCTTGCGCTGTCGAGAAACTAATTTCGAATTTGAGTTCAACCTAATTGGTTAATGGTATAAGGGTTAAGAAATGAAAAATCTCGATTTAATGCCAATTTAAGCTAAAATTGGGCATTTTGCATTGAGCAAGCTAGACAATTGCGAGAATTTCCTACTTCCTAACTAGAAACCAATTTCGAATTCGAGTTTGGAAGGTTCAAATTATTACAAAGACATGTTTCCTGATTCAATTGGTCACCTCTACTGGGCTCAAAAAATGAAAAATTGTGATTTTACCTCAGTTTATACAAAAATTGATCATTTTCTATGACACAAATTCACGATTGTGCCATTTCTTTACTTTCAATCGAAAAAGTAATGAGTGATTCGAGTTCAGAAGGGTCAAATCATATGGAAATGATACCAAATATATCCCAACCCCTTCATGTTCAGAAACAAGGGTGTTTCCTCTCCTAAAAACCCCTTCAGCTCGCCCTAAGGGCAATTTTGGATGGCCCCTCCCCCCAAACAATTTTTCTGGTGGGCTAACCGCTTAGACCAATCAGTTAGAGATTAGAATCATCTATTTTTCTGTTATTTCACTTTCATCGAACAAAATTGTTACAGAAATCTGATTTTCCCGCCTTTTTTCAACCAAAAACGTCCATTAAAGTTAGACCAAAACAATGGTGTAAATTGCATTTTGGGTTATATACATTTTTTTGGTTTTAAAATGTTCCTTTCGACGTTCTGATTAACCACTATAAAGTCCCCGAACCTCACCCCTCGAGAAGTCCTCCAAATGTGGACCCAAAAAGACGCCCTCACGTTTTTTTGCCTGTAACTCTGTAAATATGCGTGAAAACGAAAAAATGAATATAACTAAAATTGAAGTATATAAAATTTGCAACAAAAAAGGTTATATTCATTTTTTTCGAAAAGTGAACGGGTGGCGCAAAAACACTCCGCCAAA
>FIZU01029288.1:0-10680 GCA_900064475.1 Pseudococcus longispinus
AATCTGATTGGTTGAATGGTTTGTTTACACCTTAAATTAAGGGGGAAATTCTCAAAGTGAACACGACCCATAATAACATTTTTTTGGTACAAAGAAAAAGTTGAACGTAACTTGAATTTCTACAATAAAGAATAGCGAATAATAAACAAACAAAGCTTCAAACGGTAACATTTACATTCTAAAATAATGGAAAAATGATAATTATAAAATTAGAAGCACACGCGAGTGATTTTACACGAAAGTGACTGAAGCGTGCGTAAAAATATCATTCGTTTGTTCGTATTTATGCATCTGAAAGAGCTGCCACTCCGGGTAATTCTTTGCCTAAGAAACAATATTGATATAATAATTGTTCAGTACCATAAATGTAATCAATTAAATGATAATTACCTTCGAGAAGTTCTAAACTAGCACCACCTCCGGTACTAACATGGCTGACTTTATCTTCGGTGCCCCATTTAGCAGCACAAGTAGCTGTATCGCCACCACCAATAATTACAGTAGTTCCTTTAGCTGTGGCATCAACAACAGCGCCCATAATTGCTTTCGTACCGCAGGAGAATTTTTCAAATTCGAATACGCCGGCAGGTCTGCATTAGAATGGATTAGTTGATCGATCGATTCGTCTGAGATAACTAGAGAGCTATATTTACCCATTCCATACGATAAGTTTGGCTTTTTTGATCGGTTCTAGTAAAGTTTCAGCGGATTTGGGACCAATATCTAATCCCATCCATTCATCGGGAATACCATCTTCTACGGTAGCCGTAGAACAGTTGGCATTTTCATCGAATTTATCAGCAATTGTAAAATCAACCGGTAAATATAAGGTGACACCTTTGGCGGCAGCTTTGTCAGTTAGTTTTTGGACGATTTTCGATCCTTGTTCGTCAAAAAGTGATTGACCAATCTAGAACGTAATCGAGAACGAATGAGAAAAAAATATATTTAAATTAATTGATTACGACGACGATATCTTTAATTACCTTCATGTTTTTCTGAACTTTTAAAAATGTGTATGCCATTCCACCGCAGATAATCATATCGGTGACTTTATCGAGTAGATTTTCAATGAGTTGAATTTTATCAGCAACTTTAGCACCTCCCAAGATAGCAAGGTAGGGTCTGTAAAATGAAAGGTGCGAGTATTAGTATAACATATGATAAAACGTACCTACGACGTATTTATTTCAATAGATTTACTTTTCTGGCTTGTCTAAAGCTTTGGCAAAGTACGCTAATTCTTTTTTTAATAAGAATCCGGAAGCTCTGATGTCGAAACCTTCTCCCATCATAGAACTGTGTGCTCTATGAGCGGTACCAAAGGCATCATTAACGTAAACATCGCCCAATTTCCTTAAAGAGTCACGGAATGCTTTGACTGCTTCGGGAGAAGCTTTAGTCTGTCAAGAAAAATTGAATTATTAAAAACGAATAAGTTGTTTTCGAGCTTCGAAGAAGAAATCTTACTTTGTTTCCAGATTCATCAACACCTTTACCCTCTTCTTCAACGTGGAATCTCAAATTTTCTAATAATATAATCGAACCTGGTTTGGGATCAGCGCATGCAGCTTCGACTTCAGGTCCGACGCAATCATTCAAGAAGGTTATTTCTCTAAAAAAGATATACTTCGTTTTAAAAAACGACTATATAATGCATTCAAACAAATTGAAATTTTCGTACTTCGATAGTAATTTTTGTAATTCGGTAGCAACTGGTTTCATGGTATATTTCAAATTTTTCGAGCCATCCGGTCGGCCAAGATGTGACATAAGAACGACTGATTTGGCTTTTTTTTCTAGCGCATATTTAACGGTATCGAGAGCAGCTACGATACGTTGATTGTTGGTTATTTCACCTTGTTTGCTGAGAGGCACATTGAAATCGACTCTAAAATAAGAAACATATTATCATGAATATCCTTCAATTAGATACGCTTTCGGTGAGGTGAATCACTCCATACAGGAGCCATTTTGAGAAGTTTGAGTTACATTATTAGTTGAATGTTACTTATATTACTGAAATGTGCAATTGAGTGAACGAAACGTAACAAATTAAACTTAAATTGAGGGCTTATAATGATCAGGTTTAGATAAGGTTGCATTTTTCTAACTCACCTCATCAACACTCGTTTGTTAGCTAGATCGACGGCATCGATGCTCAATTTATTGAAATTGAAAGCCATTTTTTGCAAATTTAAATACTTCAAAAACACGATTAATATTTATTTATAATAACCTTCTGTAATGATTTTCAAAGTCAAAATTACAGAGTAGAAAGTGCAATTTCCTTTTCACTTCACAACCGGGTAAATTTTTTGCTATCACTAAATTCATTGTTTTTATTTCCGGATGATAAAATACACTCCTTTTTGGTGAAGTAAAATTGAAAACTGTTATGATTTTTTGTTTTTTGTGAGTATATTTTCTAATTTGTAATTTGAAAATGCTATAGATATTTAATTTTAGTAAAACTTGAACGTTTTTCGTAAAATTTCGATTTTTTTAATTTTTAAAAAACACGAAAGAAAAAAGAGTCTTGAGCAAGGTTACACTGTAAACAATCACGTTAGGAAACTACTTTTTTGAATAGCAATTTAGCTAAACCAGGATTGAATTTTTTTAAATTTCCATTATTCGATAAATATTGATTTTTTTCTAATTTTAAATTTTATTTTGTTTAGAATTTTTTAATTTTGACCGTATAGAGCCTTTGAAACTTTTAAAAACCAATTTTTCATATTTTTGGAATAATTCGAGTAACTTTTATTTATACAAAATAGACAACACTGGTAATGTGTTTTCAAAGAATATTGGAAGAAATCCAACAAACAAACAAATTTATGTTTTGATGAAAAAACTGAAATTTTAGCAACGAACCAATTTTTTAATTAAAAAAATGTAATTGTTTTATTTTAATTCAGTTTTTTACGATTAAAAGTTGTGAACTTACGTAGTGTTTAATCATGGGATCCAACAAACACAAGCATAAGTCGAAGAAAAGGAAGCATTACCGTAGTTCAGAATCGTCAGAACGGGAGTATGATAAAGAGAGACGCCATGGTCACCATAAAAAACACAGTAAAGATAAAAAGGAAAAACGTCCTGCCACTAAATCAATTTTAATCGATGATTACGACAGCTCAAGTAAGTAAATTCTTCATTATTAATTTCAAGTCGATGGGAACAAACTGCAACGCAGTAATTACATGTTACAGATAGCGACGACGTAATTATCGTCACTACACCACCTCCACCGAAAATTTCTAGAAATGTTTCTCCATCACCTCCACCAGCTAAAAGATCGAAACAGTCGCATTCATCGCCTCCACCACCGCCGGTTATTCGACGTAGATCACCTTCACCGCCTCCGGTGTCTTCGAGTCGTGAAAGAGCTACCACCAATTCATCCGCAGAAGCTTCTCTATCGATTGAAGATACCAATAAGCTTAGGCTACAATTAGGTTTGAAACCGTTAGAGGTTAATTCTGCAAAACCTCAAGAAAATGATAAAGAAAAGAAAGAAACGTTTGGTGGTACCGATATGGGTGATTTTGTACATAAACCAGCTGGTAAGTTTGACCGATTTTCATTTCTGATACTTTAACAACTGTTTGAATTTTGCATTTCTTGTTAGAAAATATTTCTACGAAGACTTTCAACGAAAAGTTGAAAGAAAAACTTGCCTTGAAACGAGAAAAGCGATTATTGGAAGAAAAATTAGCCAGTGTCAAAGCTTTGGGCGATGAGAGTGATTCCGATGAAGATGTGTCCAAATGGGTTGCTAAAAATAGGAAAATCGTTAGTGAGAAAGAACAAGCTGAGAAAAAAGTAAGTTCCTTTTTTATATTTATTTTGTTTTGGTATAATTCTCCAACTTGTTATTGTCTGGCCGTTCTAAGAAGTGCAATAAGACATTACTTCAAACAATTGAGCAATATTAAGCAATAGAGCATTTTGTACTAAGATAAAAATTTCGATGTTTGGATCAATTTTTTAAACGAATGAAATCTGGTACAATCTTTTGACACATTCTTCCTCATAAAGTAATAATTATAAAAAAAATAGCCCTTTTGCATTTCGTAGAATGGCTCTACTCGAAGAAGAAGAAAATTTTGAATTGAAAAATGAGTAATGAGGAAACTGTTACTTAATAATTAGTTCTACGATGTAATAATTGTTTAAAATTATGTATAATTTTTATAAATTATATATTTTTTCGAACATTTTAATGGTTGTATTTAGTGTGTATTACTTGTTTATAGGCTAAAGAATTGGACGCATTGGATGAAGTTTTCGGCATCGGCGACCTAATAGAAGAAGATAAAAGGGTACAGAAGAAATTCATGTATACTTCTAAAGACCTGAAAGGACTCAAAGTTGGACATTCTTCTGTAAGTGCATTTTTTTATTTTCATTCCTCAAAATTTTTCTTTCGTAAATCTAAAGTGACGTTCAATTTTCCAGGAAAACTTTGTCGAAGGACGTGATGTAATTTTAACATTGGAGGATAAAGGGATACTAGAAGAAGAGGAAGATACTTTGGTAAATGTAAATATTCAAGACGATGAACGATATAAAAAGGTTGGTATAAAGTATACCCATTTCAAGAATATTCAAAGTGTACCAATTGTTAATGGGTTTTTTCCCTTTCAGAATATTGATCGAAGAAAACGAAAACCTGGCTATAATGCTTACGACGATAGCGCAGATCTTGAAGAAGAACTTCTCGAGGATAAGAAAAAAGTACTCACCAAATATGACGAAGAAATCGACGGAGAGAAGAAAGCTAGTTTCAAATTAGGTTGGTTAATTTTTTCAAATTAAGATCAATGAACATTGAACAAAGTATTAATCAATTATATTTGATCAGGAATAACCGCTAAAATGGAAGAAGACGCTAGAAAAGAAGCTATTCGTAAAAGATTACAAGAACGACATGTTGGCAAACGATTGGAAACTCTGGCAATGTCTTTGAATCCTGCTTCTGAATATTATACAGAACAAGAATTACAAGTTAAATTCAAAAAAACCAAGAAAAAAGTAACGAATTGTTAATTCTATCGAAACACCACCGAACAAACCTCATTAATTGATATGTCAATTAGGTACGAAAAATTCGCAAGAAAATATTGAAAGCTGACGATCTGCTCAAAGAGACTCCTGCGAAAGATGAGCCCGAAGACGATCCTGCTTTGAAAGGTATCGGTAAAAGGAGACCGACTTCGACTTCGAGTAAAGTCAAAGTGAAAGATGAAGTCAAGGATGAACCTATGGATTATGATCTAGATTTCGATGATTTTCCTCGTGAGTTTCGTCTTATTGATTATTTTTCTTTGCGAAGTACTCTTAGTCTTGTTTATTGAAATGATTCGTGTTTTTTCCAGCTCCTTTACCTGTTGATACAAGTAAAATTAAAATAGAAGACGAAGACGACGATAGAGATTTACAATTAGCTTTGAAAAGAGCTAGAAACTTGCAAAGAAAAGAGCTCTTAGGTTTTCGTAATACCGAAGTATGATTGAATTGCGTTACTTTTATTGCTTTTGTTCGATAGCTATTAATTGAGTTACATTTTTCAGACTAATGTGGATGAAGAAATGGAAGACGTTAATAGGACAGGACCTACCGGTAGTTCGATCGTTTTAAACGCAACAGCAGAATTTTGTCGAACTCTAGGTGATATTCCTACCTACGGACAGGCTGGTAATCGTGAAGAAGATGCTCAAGAATTATTAGTAAGTTACACCATCGTCAAATAATACGCTTATTCGACGAAATAACATTTATAATGATATTTTTTCTCGATTAGGAACTCGAACGAGAACTACATCAAGAAAGAGCGCGTAAAGAAGAACTAGATTCATTGACCACTGGCTGGAATGAAGTTGCTATGGGTAAATTTTACTCCTTGACTTAATACAATTCTTACTTCATCGCTAGCTAATTTTTTCAATTATATTCAGATGTGACACCAGTGGACATAACACCAGCCGAAGTACCAATTTTAGACGCCGAACCGGATATCGCTTCAGGTGTCGCAGGAGCTTTGAAAATGGCCATAGTCAAAGGTTACGTGCTAAATGAAAATGAAAAAAGACCATCTGCTTCTCGATTCGCACATTTACAAGCGCAAAATTACTCTATCGAAGATAAAGCTTACACATTGTAATTATTTCGCGAATACTCGTAATGATAAATTAATCACGCGTTTCGTCGTATTAATCATCGATTTATTTTTACCAGAGAGGACGATAAACACGCTCGAAGGGAACGATACAGCGGCCCTACATCCGATTTTAAAGAAAAAGATGGCTACAAACCGAACGTTAAATTAGAATACATCGACGACGACGGTCATAAATTATCTGCTAAGGAAGCGTTTAGGTAATTTCTACGAGATAATGCAGATAACTTTTGACGTGGTCAGATTGTAATTGATTTCTGTTTTCAGGTATTTATCGCATAAATTCCATGGCAAAGGTCCCGGTAAAAATAAGATAGAGAAACGAATGAAAAAGGGGGAGCAAGATGCGGTGAGATATTTTTTATATTCAGCGTTTTATTTTTCTCGTTTTATTAATTCGTTTGCTGGGTTTTATAGCTCATGAAGCAAATGAGTTCCACCGATACGCCTTTGGGTACTTTGAATATGCTGCAGCAGAAGCAAAAAGAAACCGCTTCGCCGTTTGTTGTTCTAAGTGGAAGTAAACACGGGCATTCGTAAGTTCAATTGTGTCGTAAATAAATTTTAAATGTCGAGTTGTAAATTTTAACGAGTTTTCCTTTCGTTTCAGAACTGCCATTTCCAAATTGAAAATGTAAAAATGTAGTTAGAATATTTTTATGAATTCTTATCCAGTAAATAATCATAATTGTGTATTAATTAGTGTAATAAATACTTCTAAATTAACACGTAGTTTTTTTTATCGGGTTGTCATGCAGTTCAATTTTTGCTTTACACGTATCGAGTTAAAATTATCAATGATTTAAATTTTACGAAATTGAATAATTGTATATAATTGTGTTATTCCAATTAGTCTATACTAATTACCTTAGCGATGTTTATTCGTTCGTAGATTATTTACTCGTATGTGATAGTTCGTTGTACTGCATGAATCGATTATCAAATGAATATGCATCGTAAAAGGTTTTATGAATAAATAACGCATTGTTTGGAAAATATTGTATGTACAAGATAAGAAAAACGATAATTTATTCATTTCAATTCTTATAGAATAATTTCCATTATTTAATGAGTTCTATTCCTTTTGCTAGCTACCTATGGCAATGTGTAATTGATATTTGGTTGAAGTTGAACGATTATCTCGAGATTAATTTTTACCATATTTTGTTTAATTAAAAATTATCACAAACGAAAAGGAAATCATCTCACACGAATGTAACGAATAGTGTCTGTTTGTTAAACCAAGTTACGCATCAATTAACGGTTATCAATAATGTTTAAATAATCGATAATTTCTTCGTATTTAAACGCTGTTCGGACAGCAATTTAATCATAATCGTAAATTTTTCGTCAATCTGTGTAAAATAATATTCGTGAATATGTTCAAGTTGGTGTTATTGCTAATTATTGCACCTTTTGTGGTGTGCCATCATCATCAAGATCACCATGGCCACCATCAGCATAATCATTCAAATACCGACAGATCATCTGGCCAGCATCGTGGTCACCATGGTTCACCTGTTGATTTAACTTTCTTCAATGCTTCCAAATTGGATGCACCGTATCATTGTCAACAAAGTGGATGGAAAGTGAATGAAATTCCATTGTCGAATCTCATTACTTACGGTAATATGATTTTTGTAATGTAGAAAAATTCATATTTCTTGGAAGTCGTTTGTTGTATTGTTTTAAATTACAATCGAGGTGTTAATTTGTTCAAAATCATCGTACTGTGGTTAAACAGAGGTTTCCTTGATTCTTGTTTTTTGGTTCATTATTCTGCAGTTCTTATTATCGTATTTTATTCTACCATTTTGACGTTTGTAAATTTATTTCGAACGTTGAAATAAATTGCAGACAAAGAACAATAGCATAGGTACTCGAGTGATAGGCAAATATATTACATAATCGATTATCTGATAAGCAATGAAGTATCTAAGGTTGTACTCAAATTGAAATTTTTTCTAGGTGTATTAATCGACGTTAGCGAAAAAACTAAATCCAATCCTGATTTCCAACTGCTTCCGGAACATTTAGAAGAATGGGAAAAAACGAACGGAAAATTCCGTAATAATACCGTCCTCTTAATTAATTTCGGCTGGGCTTCGAAATACGGTACTCCCGAATATTCCGGCGCCGGCAAACCAAGCTACCCAGGAATATCGGAAAAAGCAGCAGAATACATCGTTAATACCAACACCATCGTAGGAGTCGGCGTTGACACACCTGAAGTGGACAACGGAAGTGCAACAGATAAACTAACTCTGCATACGTTCCACGGATCGAATATCTTCACCGTTGTTAAATTAGCCCTGAATAAAGAACAATTACATAAGCATTTCTACATCATTATTGTTCCTCTCGAGTATGATCAAAATGTAGAAGCTCATGTACGCGTAATCGCTGTATAATGTGGTTTTTCTTCAGCTTTTTTATCTAGGTTTTTTTCGTCGTTAATTATCAATTTATTACTTGGCGCTCGTCTATCGTGCCCAAGGTTGTATTTTTAAAATTTAATGCATACGTTATTCGCGGATACATTATTTTGTTGATAATTTAGAATAATTTGAATTATGCACTGAAGATTTTTCTAAGTGAATTATTTTTAGAAATGTATCATTTTTACTATGCCCAGAAATACTGATATTTCGTATTGATGTTTTTATTATTTCAACCAAGGCTGAATACGTACGAAAACTTTTTTTTAGCAATTTTAAATTCGATTTCACTCGACAGTGTATGAAATTAACTTGTCACGGGATAGAAAATAGTATTATTATCGTTCGAGTAAATGGTAATTTAAATGAGACAAATGTTTTCAATCTTCAAGTACCACGACGAAAATTATTTTCAAGCGCATCGATTGTTCAAATGTTACGTAGATGCATTCGTTGGTACCGTAATTAGGAAGTCTTGGGACCGAAGTAGGTTTATTTAATGGAAATATCAAAGGTTAAACCATTTGTTTATTGTTTCGTAACTAATTAATCGTGGCGTGGATTGCGTAATAATATTAGTAGATTAAATTACAGAAAAAATAAGCGAAATGTGTTGTATACTTCTAAAATTTCAAACATTAAGGTATAAGGTTCATTGTGGTCCTTGATCTGATTATTCACAGTGACATAATCCATTTTCGTATTCGTACTATGAAGTATTTTCTCTTCGAGCTCCATTATCTGAAAAAATAGTGCGTTTTTAGAAAACAGAATTAACTCGCTGTACGCTCGATGTCGGTGGCAGGTATAAATATTTAAATTAATTTTTCTCATTTGGAAATGAATTCGTGGATGGGAACAACTTTCAAAAATTCAACTACTTACCTTGGATATTTAACGACCACGTACCTAATTTAAATCTTTGAAGAATGTAATACCTGTACCTAAATATTATTTTAACCATTACCCACTTCAATTAAAACAAAAAATTAGGATTTATTTTCACATTATATAAAGTATAAGGGCCATATTACCATAGTAATGTATCTGTTTAATGAAATCTTTAATTTCATACTTGGGATCTCAGCAACGAGCTACTGCTAATTTAAATAATTAAAAAATAATAAACTTAACACTTTCAACTTCATGTCAGAGGAAATTTGAGTCGAATTTTAATTTTAATTTTTAGCTGATTTTCGAGAATCAAAAAATCAGATAAAAAAATTGATCTGGCGATTTACCTAAAATTTTGTCCAGACGATAAGTCTCATAATAATTGACCAAAGAAGCTGAAATTTTTATGAAATGTCAAGTGCTATTGCGGATAGATATCTATTGAATTTGAAAAAAAAATCGATGAACCGGTTCTAGAGTTATTCATGATTGAAGTTTTCAAAAACCTGTCGCGCCATGAATGAAGCATTTACGTAAAATTTGTAAATAACCTTTTTGATAGTATTTGAAAAGATGTACAAAAAAGGTTATATACGGTTTTCATTTTTGTGAACTGGTTCTCGAGATATTGCTGGTTACAATTTTCAAATACCTCTAGCGTCTTGAATATACATATGTAGCATTCATGTAAAATTTGCAAGTAACTTTTTTGATAGTATTTGAAAGGATGTACAAAAAAGGTCATGTACTTTTTCATTTTTGTGAACCGGTTCTCGAGATACTGGCAATTGGAATTTTCAAATACCTCTAGTGCTTTGAATATTGCACTTACGTAAAAATTGCACATAACATTTTGTATAGTATTTAAAAGGGCTCACAAAAAAGCTTATGTACAATTTTTCATTTTTGTGAACCGGTTTTCGAGATATTACTGGGTAAAATTTTCAAATACTTCTAGTGCCTTGAATATTGCAATTACGTGAAAATTGTGCATAACGTTTTGTACAGTATTTAAAGGGACGCACAAAAAAGGTTATATACAATCAGGGATGGGCAGGAGTTTTTTCTGAAACTCTTAACTCAGAGTTAACTCTGAGTTCAACTCAGAGTTCAACTCAGAGTGAACTCTCTTTAAAAAAGAGTTGGAAAAGAGTTGAGAGT
>FIZU01029294.1:0-13960 GCA_900064475.1 Pseudococcus longispinus
TGGAAATCTGAAAATTTTTCCAAGTCCAAAAAAGTCTGACATAATGTCTAAAAGTCATCGTGACGAAATTTCGTTAATTTTTCTGCGAAATTACCCATAGCAAAAGCATATCATATGCTAAAGTTTAAAAAATTTCCAAAGATGACCCTTGCTATAGCCCATCATCCCCGCAAGTTCGAAAAAATTTGGTCAAGAATGGCAGAATACAGAAATCTATAATAAAAATTGACATTGCGAGCATATTTAAGGTGATATAAGGGACTATGGCTGAAGTAGGGTGCCAAAACTTTTACCAGCGAGTTAGATTCACCATTCTTACCCGTCTATGCTCTTTTTATCTATTTCCTCCACATTCAGCACTCGAGTATATATTTCAATAACGACGATACAAAATTGGTTAGGAAAAAAAGTCCCACACAGAGATGATTTTTCATTTAAAAAATGTCACATTTTCACGCATATTCAGATACAACCGTCGCATCAAAATCGAACCCAAACACGAACATATCTCATTAGTCATTAGGTATCATAGAATAGAATACTCGTTGAATGACCTTTTAAAATAATGATGTAATTGCAAGCGTCCGATTGATTGACGCATCAATTAAAAATGAGAAAGTTAGTTCGATTCGTAATCAAACCCTATTAGTATAACAATTCGTAATTCGACATGATACGAGTACCTACACATGTATGTTGCAAAAGCGCCATCGCCAGTGCCACACTCCGTATGTGAACCCGAAAAAGGAAACGAGCATTCGCATATTGTCGTATAATATATACCAAGTGTGAGAAATATCATTTATGAGAACTCGACTCTCCATCATTACACGATTGCTCACCGTAAAAAAAACCGGTCTTGCGTGCTTCCGTCACTACGCACTTGTAATGTGAAAATATCATTATTCTTTTTTATTTTGTTTTGTTTTCACCGCGTCGCTGCAATTAAGAAAATCTGTAATTTTTCCTAGTCGGATTTTTCGCAAGTCTGTTATTTTTTTATAGGTATGTAAAATCGCCTCTATGACTAAACTTTCACGGAAAACGCATACGCGTTATTCGCTCGACGAAAATTTATCGGCGTTTTTAAATAGAATAATTACAATTTAACGCATTAGTTACAAATGACGCGATATGGCTATTTTGAGTCGATGGTGCTGCTCGCCGAGCTTTTTTTTTTTGCTCATATTCGAAGAAGTGGTGGCGTATATGAGAGTAATACCAATGGTATAATACCGACGCCTCCGCGTTTAATAGTGCGAGGCGCCACTCATTCCACTAAGGCCATTATTATAGCCTCATATATTTTTTATACGTTTCAATCTCTTCGTACTGTCGCATTATTATTGCAATAATCGTGAAAAGTGATGATACGTTTAACCCGAATGTACATATTTATTGAGATCTAAACATATACCTACCTATTAAAGCACAAACAAAAAAAAAAAGGTGAAAAAAAAGAAGCGAAATGGAACCAATCAAAATATTAATAATTTTTCCCCGTACGATTCGACGAATTATTTCCCAAAGCATAAATATATGCAGGGTACTCATCGATTTTTTATCCAAATTCTCTTATCCTTGTATACCACATGAGCGTAGAAACTATAAACAAATTAAACTTCCCCAACACTTTCTTTCATGACCATACCGTTAAAAGTTGATCACCATAAACTTGGTATTTTGGAGATATCGATTTTCTCACAAACAGTTAACCTCTTTCCTCATTATAACGGCGGCGACTCGCTAAAGGTATCAATTTTATAAATAATAAATGAACTCGAAATTATTTCTTTTCTTTTAATATAATACCATCCAATTTTTCAGCCAGTGGTTCTCAATTTTAATCCGACGGAGTGGTTTCTTATTCGATAACACCACTTCATTCATAGAATTGATGCCTTTTTCAGCTTATTTTGAAAATTAAACCAAACGTGTATGAAAAAAAATATACAGGGTGTTGAATGAAAGGTAGGCAATAATTTAACCATAGATGCCACTCGAGTAGACAAACAAAATTGAAGGGGCTATACATTTTTAGGACTTGAAAATAATTAATTTTTCTGATAAGTATTCACGAATTATTAAAAAACGTTTGGAGCATTCAGATGATGGAGGTACGGGATAGTGTTCGAGAAGACGAATAAAAATTGTTATTACTACAAGTTGCCTATCTTTGAAATTGAAGAAGCAAAACAAAATTTCAATAAAGTTGTTTTAATTTTTTTTCAACATACAAAGGACTCTTGGTACTCGCCAGGAATGAGACCAGGGGGAGGGGGGTTGAGAAAGGGGTTGGTGCGTGTGGATAATGCCGGTGAGAGCTGGAGGCCTCCTTCGACGACGGAAGTAGTTGGAAAAATGTATTGAAAAACTCAAACTAAAAAAGAAGTAAATATTTCTAGTAACCACTTTTCACCAAAAAAAAATAACCAACCAAACACATTTTTATGAATTTTAACATGGATGGTTTTTTGGGGAGGGAGGGAGGGAGGGAGGGAGGGAGAGGGGGTGTCAAAAAAAATTTTGAGTTCTATTTTGGCATCGCGAAATTTTGTTAAAATTGGATAATTTTTTCAACTTGGAAAAAATTCATGATGTCAAAATTATTCAAACATTGTAAAAAAAAAAAGTTCAGATTTCCATAATTACTCACTTAAAATAATGATTATTTCGGTCAAAAAATTCTGAAAATTGTTAAAAATATTGTCAAAATACTCAAAAATTTCATAAAAATTGGTGCAACTTTGTAAAAATTGTTTAAAATATGGTAAAATTACTTGAAATTGTCATAAAAATTGGTAAAATATCTTAAAAATGACTAAAAAGTCACGAAAACTGTCGAAAATTTCGTAAAGTTTTTTAAAATTCTCACAAAATAATGAAAATATGAAAAAAATTATCAAAAAAACACGAAAATTGTCAAAAATATTGTTAAAATTGCTGAAAATGTAGTAAAGTACTTGAAATTGTCATGAAAATTGGCAAACATCGAAGAAATTGCTGCAAAATCATGACAACTGTCGAAAATCTTGTAAAAAATCATAAAATGTTCACAAAAAGTAATTAAAATTTCGAAATAAGTATCAACAAGTAATGAAAATCGTCGAAAATGTTGTTAAAATTGCCAAAATGTTGATAAAAATTAGTAGAGATAAGATAAAAATTAGTAGAGATAAGATAAAAATGGTCCTAAAATCATGAAAATCGTTGAAAATTTGGTAAGGATTCTTGAAACTCTTATTAAAAACATTTGAAATACTATGGAAAAAATGGTGAAAAAACATGAAAGTCGTCAAAAATATTATTGAGTAGGTAGGTATCACATAACATTGTAAAAACGGTCAAAAAAATCATGAAATACGTGGAAAGTTTCGTAAAACTGTTAGAATTCTCACTTTTCCAAAATTTTCACAAGTTTCCACCGTTTTGCATCATTTTTACAAATTTTTAGGTATTTTTAGGAATATTTTCGCAATTCTTACGTTTTCAATACTTTTGACATGGATAGGTATGTCTCATGGCAAGAGGCAAGTCCAAAGATTTGCGAGTCCATTTTTTCGTCAATTTTTTTTCTACTTTTCAATATTTTGTTGGACTTTTAAAATTAAAAAAAAAAACAATTATTTTTCAATTTTCCAATTAATTTGAAAATTTGACGATTTATTGAAGATAGTTTGAGCCCTCCTGCAGTTTCATGCCTACATAAGAATTTCTTATTTTCTCCACGAACCAATACTGGACTGTTGATGAGAAGATGTTTCTTCTAAGGGGAAACTTCAGTAAATCTAACCGATTTTTTTGAAAAATTCTATCATTTGAAAAATTTACGAGTTTTTCACAAAATTAATTATAGATTTTTTGAAGAGATAATTTGGTTGGAGGACTGGAGGTGGAATATCTTCTAGTTTCGTTCCAGAATACGAGAGCTGCTCATTCTGTATGAAATGTTTTTAACTTACTCATCAGCACAATTCTTCGCACTGTTTCCCAATAAAATATCCATTATCTAATGCATCCAAATAAAAGGGTTGATCACTTACCTATAAAAAGAAAAAAACAGAAAAAACATATGCGAATTAGAAAAAAACTTCATTGAAAATGCAACGAAATAACTCATTAATTCATCAGGTAAGTATACCTCATAAATATCAAACATCTAAGATTGAAGGTTTTTCTCTCCAAGTGAAAACTTTCACAGACTTTTGACGTTGTTTTAAAATAGACCAGTTTAAACGATGGTCAATTACTTTTTTACTGAAAATTTTAGAAATGATTGCTGATAATTTATATCATGATTTATGTACGAATATTCACGAACCAAGAATGCCACCACTTTCGATAAGTTGATTACGGAATTTTCGCTAGACTTTTTAGTATTGGAAGCACTTTTCGGTCACTCTGTAATGTGTTCAATTAGAAACCGTCATGCGAATATTTGAAAATTTAATTCGCATTTTGAACGTGTGCCATGAACATTGAACAATGATTAGGTGAAGGTACTCGTAAAAACTCGAGCGACGTGCTCAGTATTCGACCGACAGACGTGTTACGTGTTGTACTGGCATATATCAACAAGTCGAGCTGAATATTGATACGAGTATGTAAAGTTGTCGAACTGCTGAGACAGCAAAAACAACCCAACTACTTGGAGCCCGAATGAAAATATAAATTAGTTGGTTTTTTTCACCTAAATCAAGAATTTTTGTTTCATGCACTCAATATCACCTTTTTTCTCTCCACCATCCCCACCAAATAAATTCACTCTGACATCCAACTAAACCTAATTTTTTCCAGCCATAATTTTTTTTAATCAGGATTCTACTACAATGTTTGAGATTCTTTGGTTTGATCTTTTGAAGAAGTCTTAATTTTTTCACCTCTTACCTCACAGGCTGTTTTTATACATTTTCGAAACAATATTGTACATTCCATGGAGAATCGAGGAGTCAGGGTTCCTTCATATTTGGCCTGCTGAAAGTCAAAATGAAGCAATATTCATCTGTATGTAGACATTTCAATTCTTTTTCTTCATATTAATAATTGAACCACAAATTACCTACGTTCAAAAGTTCAAAACTAGTTAGACCGTAGACAAACATTTTTAAAACATTAAAGTTTTCTTTCAATTTTCTCCATGTAAATAAAATTCTCATCGTTTTGAAAATCCTAAGTGAATTCTAGCTCTTTTTTCTCTCATACCAGACAACTTCTAGATACATACATGAATGAAATAAACAATGTGGCTAGATACCTGCATTTATACCAAAAGTACCTACTAGAATTTTTCCAACAAAACACGACTGATTTTTGATGAGATCGTGCTCGTTGTCATTTCAAAAGACACGATAACTTGGTCGAAATCACGAAGGTCGAAGATATTGAAAACGTTACATCGTAAACGAGCATTTCCAGAATATTTTCTGATCAATATTATCCACCGAAGTAATTTTAGAAGCACTGACTTCGGCACAAGACATGGTCGGAATGGGCGAGCTAGGCCTTTCACAAGTTTTGCATTTAAGCTTGGAATGTTTTCGGGTAAACGATATTGAATTTGATATTATTGTTTACATTAACACCCTTGCTGCTTATTACGTGTCAATGGTTCTTGCGCTCGGTTGAAAATAATTCATCTGCCAAATGCAGACTTGACAGCGGAAATTCGGCGAAAAAAATTTAATTCGGCGAGATTTCTAAATACGAGATAATCTCGAATAAGGTAATTCGTTTCATTACCATACAATAAGGAAAACATTTCCAAAGATGTTTTTTCGTTCGGTAAGTTGAATTTAATTCTATTCAGATGGAACTTGTTGCCCCCCAAAAATACTCATCGATTTAAAATAAATTTAAGACGAATGCTCGTTTAAACACTTTTCAAACGTCAATTCTGCGACTCGAAATATTCCAAACCGTTGTAACATTTCTTTTTGAATCAGCCTTGGTAAACCGAAGCGATACTCCGCGATGGTAAAAATCGCCGAAAAGCAGCTTGGTTGCGGTGCAGCGCCATCCGATCCTTAAAACCTTTTACAAACTTCTCAAACCGCGTTTTTCATCTCCCTTTGCACGCAATTCTTAACGAATAAATTAACCGGTATCGCTTTTATTCCATTTACATTATTAATATTACATCGTATCGTTTATTTTGCAACGATAAAAACGCGACACGAGACGAACGAAAGGAAAGGAAAGATGAAAAAGAGCACACAGCGACGATGCAGAGGTTTACAGTGGCCTAATCAAAGCAGCGAATTTTCTTATACTTTTATAGCAGATACCCCAGCCTCCCTCCCCCAGCCCCGACCACACTCCGCACGTACTTCTACATCCCGACGGGAAAAGTTTGGCATCTTTTGCGGAAATCTAATTAATTGCCTTTTCCAACGAAAGGGTTTCGGTATAAATTATTTAAAGTAGACTACATTCTAGTGCACTGAGAACGACAACAGTAAAAATTATACCTTTTTATTCCTACGCAGATTATTTTTACGCTGTGATAGGTCTATATTGGTAATTTTTCTCTTTCGTACTTTCTACCATTTTCCCATTTTCCGCTTCTATTTGACGAATTAATACGTATACTTGCCTAAGGTTACCCCAAGAATATAATACAAAACCACCATCCGAAGCTACAGATATAAATTCGTGAAAAGAAATTCCACCTCGAACGAACACAATACCAGAAAAAAAATTTCTTTTACATGATTTCGCCTCCGAGCTGAAATTACAAAATTATATTCCCGCTTTGGCGCGTACGTACAAAAACGTTATATCTGCGGCGCGCATAGTCTCCACATGGAGAGGAGAGAAAAAAAAAAAACCCAAGAACTCGAACCATTAACCTACTTTCGCGACGGTATAAGTTGTTCAACTCGCGTCTGGACTTCCCTCATTAACAATCTAACACGCAATGCGATATCGTTGCCGAAGTAAAATTTCATTGTATATTTTATTCCCCCAAAACATAGTACACATTGAGAACCCCTTTTTACAAGGTATCGTGACACGATTTCGTAGTACGCCGTACGCCACTATAGTATACTATAGTATACATTCATGTGCTATATGCGGCGTGTAGTATTGTCGAGAATTACTACTTCAAAGGGTTGGTGTAGTGATGCTCAGACGATAATTTATTTTTTTGTCATCTCGTATTAGTATATTGTTGGTCTTATATTTGTTATCGATAAGCCCCAGGTTGGTGAAATTTTCAATATTTTTCATTTTTATCTGGATGTATAAATTTTCAGGGATTTTCTTTCGTCATATTAGATAATTTTCGAGAATCGAAGATCAGCTAATTTTGACCCGACGATTCCATGGTATTTCTTTATATGTGCAATTGATGGAATGAGCTGAAATTTTCATGAGAGGTGCAGTACTGCCAGGAATAGAACCCCATAAATTTTGAGAAAAGTCGATGAACCGGTTCTCGGGTTATTCGCGATTGAAATTTTCAAAAGGCCATAACACGTGAAATAACGCAGTTGGTCGAAATATGTATATAACCTTTTTAGTAGTATTTGAGAAGATGCACAAAAAATGTTATATCAAATTTTCATTTTTATGAACCGGTTCTCGAGTAATTCGCGATTGAAATTTTCAAAAGCCCCTAGTACCTAGAATAAGGTAGTTACGCGAAATATGTAAATAACCTTTTTAGTAGTACTTGAAAGGACGCACAAAAAATGTCGAATAAAATGTTCATTTTTATGAACCGGTTCTCGAGTTATTTGAGATTTAAAATTTCAAAAGCCCCTAGCACCTAGAATAAGGCAGTTACGCGAAATATGTAAATAACCTTTCAACATTTTCAATGATTTTTATATACTTTTGATAATTTTTTCAACAGCTTATGCATTTTGGATAACTTTTGAACAATTTTCTCAACATTTCACACAATTTTCACGACTTTTCAACAACTTTTCCAACTTTTTAGACATTTTTCACGACTTTTTTACAACTTTTGTAACATTTTCAAAGAATTTTACGAAATTTCGAACAACTTTTAAACAATTTCAAACAAATTTTACGACTTTTCAACAACATTTGCAACATTTTCAGTTATTTTTAAGAAATTTTGAACAGTTTTTTCGGGCATTTTTTCATGCCTTTCGTTATGTTGGTGTAGAAAGTCAGCTTTTCTGAAGCAGTTGCGAAATAAATCATATCAGGTTCGTCGTAAACTTATAATTTGGCTACACTGATCAATTCTAATTAAAAATTTCACGCCATAGAATTTCGTAGGATTTTAGAATCAAAATACAATTAATTTTTTTTATAGATACTGGAAATCCACGGGGGAAACCACAATGATTCTTTTCTGAAAAACGTAACTTCCAAACACCGCGATCATCTTTTTTTTCATTTTATAATTCGTAATTACTTACGACTAAACCAATCTTCATCACGTGCTCCTCCTTTATACCAAACATTTAATTCGATTAACTAAAAATATACCGTCACAATCTGAAATTCCAGTCCAGAAAGCACCTTGTGTTGGTCATTCATTACGTTATTTCTCTCGTAGCTGTTTTTTTGATGAATACAATTTTGCAAAGAAAGATTTCCGCATTTTTCGTCGCTGTTTAAACATATTTCAGTATTTTTTTCTCGTTTTACAATAGGCTCGCCTACCGTTCTCGTTTTTCTTGAGGAGGAGTTATTCGGTATAGAAATTTCTTCACAAAGAAATTTTCGCGACGAAATTAATTTTACTTTGCTTTTTACGTCATCGTCAGCGCAGCTAAAAATGTCGTCAAGAATTTCCGTCTGGAAAATTTTAATTATTAGACATTTTCTTAATGGAATTTTATGAAGAGGAGCAATTTCCAAATTCTTTTTCTTCGTAACTCTGTCGAATACAATTTTCGCTGCGATTTCATCTACGCTTTTTTACACCCTCCAGTCGCTACGTTTTTTTTTGCCCGGAGGAGAGAAAGCATGTTGGCCTTTTTTCACCCGAAGTTAAAGCTGAATTCTAGTTGGAAAAAATATTTCACACGTGCCTAATGCGAAGTTACGTTGAAATTCGAAATTTATTCGAAAAAAATATTACCGGTTCGATAGGTTGAGCTGTTATATACTTCACACCTGTGCTTGTGCATTTTTCTTTTTCTCTCGAAAAAAAAGTGTAACAAAAAATAGCTAGATAATAACCCAATATCAAAAAAGGCATAATTCATCATATACTCGTGATAAGTAAAATATAAAGGTGGGGGAAAAGTTTACTATTTCATAAAACAACAATGTCGTAGCCAGAATTTTCTCAACAGGAGGGCGAAATATATAATTAACTATAAGGGCGATGCCAAGAAATCGGAAAAGCGTGGTTTGAGCAAAGAAAAATCGAAAAATAATGGGGGCTTTGAAAGAATTCCAAAATATAGGGATATTTTATGAAAACTAAGACGTAATTATGGTCTGAGCGAAACGAGGGCGAAATTTTATGAAAAATCACGTTCAAGAGGTAAATATTGGCTATTTGTGAGTATTCAACAACACAGTTCTCGATTTCCAGCGTCATGGGGGCAGGGGTACGAAAATCAACCTCTCTTACATCCTTTGATTATTATTACTGTTGGTGTTGATTGAGAAATAAGAAGTGAGATTGATATTAATTAATTGATCGAGAAACAGGAAAAATTAACTTGAAACCTTGTAGTTGTAAATTATGGAAATTTTCCTAGAAACTGGTAAATTACGACAATTTACACAAATCAGAGTAATTTATGGTAATTTACGGTAATTTAATAAGAATTGAATAAAATACTAAAAATATGGGTGAATTACTAAAACTCGAATATATCATGGTAATTCATCTAAAAAACTGGTAAATAACGGTAATTTACATGAAACTGGTAATTTGTGGTAATTTAAAAAAATTTAGCGAAGCATTAAGTATTAGTAAATTATGGTAATTCACCTAAAATCGGGTAAATTACGATATTTTATCGAAGAATTGGGTAAATTATGGTAATTTGCTCAATTTTAGGCAAATTTTCATAATTTACCCGATTGTTTGTAATACGCCGTAATTCACTCGATTTTTTGTGAAATACCGTAATTTACTCAATTTTTAGTGAAATACCGTAATTTACCAAATTTTTGGTGAATTACTAGAAATTACTCAGCTTTATGCCTATTACCAAAATTACTCAGTTTTGTGTAAATTACTGTAGTTTATACAAAACTGTGTAATTTTGGTAAGAGCCATAAAACTATGTAATTTACTGTAATTCACCAAAAATCTGGTAAATTAAGGCGTTTCACTGAAAATTGGGTAAATTACGGTACCTGACAAAAAATCAGATAAATTATGATAATTTGCCTAAAATCGGGGAAATTACGGTAATTCACCTGAAATCGGTTAAATTATGGTAATTCATCTAAAAATGGGTAAATTATGGTAATTTACGTAAAACTGGGTAATTTTGGTAATTAGACATAAAACTGAATAATTTACAGAAATTCGCCAAAAATCTCGTAAATTACAGTATTTTACCAAAAATTGGGTAATTTACGGTAATCCAACTAAAAACGGGTAAATTGTGGTAATTCAGCTAAAATTGGGTAAATTTTAAAACTCAGATAAATTACGGCAATTTACATGAAACTGAGTAATTTATGGTAATTTACACAAAGCTGAATAATTTACAATAATTCAATAGAAATTGAGTAAAAGCACTAAATATGGGCAAATTGTGGTAATTCATCTGAAGGCTGGTAAATTACCGTAATTTACACAAAACTGAGTAGTTGATTTTAGTCATATAAATAAAACTGTAATTTACAGAACTTCAACAAAAATTGAGTAAAGCACTAAATATGCGTAAATTGACCATAATTTATCTTAAATACGGTAAATTAAGGTAATTCGCGTAAAGCTGAATAATTTACGGTATTTAAATTTTAAAAAACTGGTAATTTACCTCATCTTTGATGAATTGCTGCCATTTATTCAATTTCTAGCAAGCTATAGTAATACCTATACCTACCTAAACCCTGATTATAAACGATAACTTCTCCAACAACCGGTTAGTTATCATAAACCATAGTCTGGTAAATTACAGCTTGATCAATAATTCGGTCAATTAAAGTAATTTTCCACTTCCAACAACAATTTATCAAATTATCAACAAACTATACTTACTCCAGCAAGTTGAAAAATTATATATATTTTTTCTAATTATTCAAAATTTAAGGATATTTTATTGAATCAGGATGGAATCTTAGCCTGAGCGAAACGAGAACAAAATTTCTTTGAAAAATCAAATTCATTAAGCATTTAAGCCAAAGAAGGCTATTTTTTGAATTTAAACTGTTTGGTTCGTTTTCTTTAAACAAAATCCGTACTTTTCAAAAAAAATGTCAAAACTAATGTAGTTTATCTGCTTTTAATATTCTGCTAGTCTGGACGATTTTTGTTTCCTATAGGATGTTAGTATTATGGAATCAAACTGGAAGCCCATATATAAGAACCCGAATTCATTCAAACATTATGAACGATTTTACATTTATATCTTAGGCACGATACATCTAGAAGTACCCAAACGATATTCGTGAATTCTAAAATCTAAAACATAGAATAAAATGCTGAAAACCCACTACACACTCGTATCAAAAAAGAAACACATACCACTACCCGATGCAATTTCCAGCCAATTATACAGTCGATAAAATTATTCGTCTGGTATAAAGATACTTGGCATAATATTCATCGTATTACAAACGTATACCAAAACCCAGCTCCGTTATAGAAATTCGTAAACGGATATTTTCCCAAAAGATTCATATTTTTCGGTAGCTTATCTCAATACACTCATACATAAACATAATACGCGACGCATTTGCGAATCGCATTCGTCAACGTGTACATTGTGTATGGATTTTTGAAAATGCGGAGAAATACAGAAATACGGGCGAAGGCGAAGATGGCAACAGAAAACAAAACGTTGTACGTACGTCTACAGACGTATACGATACAGCATCAACTTACACAATTTGTGGACGTCTGGTTATCACGTACTCGGTTGACCGTTTAATATGAAAAATACTACACAACACACAATGTTCTCTTATTATGACGAAATTCCCAAAGGAGGAAGTGGCAGACGACAAAAAAATGATTCGTTCTAAACGAGTAATTCAGATATGTGATTCTTAATCTCTCTGCGGGATTGTACGTCACATTGCGCAGAGAGGAGGAAAAAAAGGATAAAAATCGCATTTTTGAATTGCTCTATTGAAAATGTTATTCTTCTTTCTTCGCTATATGTACAGGGGGGCGCATAAGTCAGTTTACCGATTTGCAACAATGTGTTTTCCTCGCATAAATATGTATTTCGAGGCCAAACTAAGGGTCCAACGAAAAAGATGATAAGAATCAAAGTTGTAGAGCGTAAAATTTTCTTTCAGCGTCAAGTTATTGGTTTCTTTTTCAGGAGGCTTGGTTTTAAATATTTTTGTAGTCGAAGTTGGTAAGATGAAAAAATCAGGTATGTATCTAATTCAAATTTGACTGCAAAAATATTGAAAACGAAGCACTCTAGAAAAAAAAGGAGTAGCAGACAGGCTGCTACTTGAGAGCCGAATTTTTAATTAAACTCGTATCGTATTCCCTTACTAAACAGGGTTTGGCTCAAATTATCTATTCTTTCCTCGGTACTCCTTATGATAAGTAAGTACTCCCCTTCCAAACACCCAGTGGAGGCGTTGCATCCTAGTCCTTGCCGGAGCTTCCCCAAAAATGAGCCTCCCCTCAAAATTTGGGTCTTAAAAGTAAAAACCCCCAAAAGGCACACCAGTGACCTCTACTGACTCTACATAACTGATTTTGGCCTCCTAGGTGATTTGAATTAGGCTGCGGCCTGATCAACGTACCAAGAGACCGGAAAAATATGAAAATTTTCGATTTTTGACTATACACAAAGATCAAAAGAGGTCTATAAGTCAAAATCCCCAAAAGGAACATCAGTGGCCTCTACCAACTCTACATACCAAATTTTGATCTTCTAGGTCATTTGGTTTGAGCTGTAGCCTGATCAACGTACAATAAGAGATAGGAAAAAACAAAAATTTGTGATTTTTAGCCCTACATAGGGGTCGAAAGGAGCCCAAAAGTTGAAACCAATAAAAAGCATATCAAGGGCATGAACCAAACCTACCACAAAATTTTGAGCCCTCTAACCTCATTTGCAGGCTCTGAAGCCTGTTAAACGTGAAAAAAATGACCATACAGCACTGTTTTTGAGTCCTAAAATGAAGTGAAGATGACTTAGGAAGCTGAAATTTTACCATGTTGAAGACAATTTGGATTCACATCATTGGTACAAATTTCGCAAAATTTTGTCCCTTCGACCTCCCGCTAGGACTCTCCCAAACAAGAGCCTCCTCCCAAAATTTGAGCCCCAAAAATCAAACCTCCCAAAAGGCGCATCAGTGACCTCTAAGGATTCTATATATTAAATTTTGGTCTCCTAGGTCATTTTGTTTGGGCTGCAGCTTGGTCAACGTACTTGAGACCCCAAAAAACACACAAATTTTCGATTTTTGACCGTACCCAGAGGCCTGCACGGTTACCGGTACGAACCGACTCCACCCGGTTCATGAATTACATCAAACGGGTCACGGGTATACCCGTGACCCGTAGCACACGGTTACGAGTCAAGCAAAATCTTACCCGTAGTTTTGACGACGGGTTAACTGTTATCTGTTTTATCGATTCTCCTCTTACGCAACGCAACGAATGAGTCAGGTGTTGTATTGCGTTGCGCAGAAGGTAGGATTTTAAACGGTTAACGGGTCGACCCGTAACCGTAGTACTAAAACGATTCATATGAGTCATATGAAGCGTACTCGTCGTCAGTAAAACGGGTACGGGACTACGGGTTTAACCGGCCCGTTACTGAAACGGGTACGGGTCGACCCGGGTATGAACCGTGCAGGCCTCTGA
>FIZU01029340.1:0-14967 GCA_900064475.1 Pseudococcus longispinus
GTGTTCGAAATTTTTTTCAAAAAATTCCAAAAATCACCCTTGATACTATCTACCACTCTTGCAAGTTTGAAAAAATTCGGTTGAAAACTGCCAAAAATAGAAATTTTTAACAAAAATCCACATTTAACCCCCCAGAAGGGGTTAGGGTTGAGATATCGAGCTAAAAATTTTGTCACGGGGGTTTTAGACCATAAAGACCAACTTCCACTGGATAATTTAAAATTCGGTGCTCAGGGCCAAATCACCCTTATAAACTCGGTTGAAAATAAAGGAAAAAACAAAAAGATATCATCGATTTTGTAAATATCCTACAACATAAATTTTAAGGCTAAATTAAGGGTGCTACGAGAAAAATGCAAGGGATGAAAATTGTAGAGCTTGAAAATTTTCTTTATCTCACGAGTTATTAGTTTATGCTGGGAGAGGGGGCGCTTGGATTTCGAGATTTTTGCAGTCAAAAGTTGTTTCATTTTTGAAATTATTGACTTCGTAAATTTTCCATAAACATGGATTTCCTGGCCAAATTAAGGGTGCTACGAAAAAAGTACAAGGGATGAAAATTGTAGAGCTTGCAATTTTCTTTCTCCTACAAGCTATTAGTTTTTCCTCACGGGGCTTAGATTTCAAGATTTTTACAGTCGAAGTGTTTTTTTTTAATTTTCAAAACAATCCACCCCTTACAATCGGCCACCTTGTATATGAATTTTCCTGGCATGCGATGCAATACTGATTGATTTTTTTTCAATAAATGCTTCACTTAATTCAGAAAAATGTAGAGGAGTTCTTATAATTAGAGAATGTATTTATTTCCTTAATTAGCTTATAAACAAAGTTACTGGTATTTAAAAGGTCAACCTGGTTGGAAGCTATTCAAGTAGGTAGCATTTATCGACGAAATAAAAAGAAACTATTTCACGAGATAGGTAGGTATCTCAGTTAGATACAAATTCAATAAATATTTAGAAATAGCACGAGGTAGCTGGCCAGTTATCTATGAAAGTGGACTAAAATAAGTAAAAATTGGATGGGTATACTTCAAAACTTGAAATGATTTTCGTTCTATAGACATTTTTGTAATTGAAGTAATATCTAAATAAAAAATAAACTGAATATGTGAATCAAATGTCAAAAAATGAATTAAATTTCTGAAGTATTAACCGATATTTGAGTGGATATGTAATGTAAAATTATCTAAGTGTAGATACACCCCAACAAATTTTTCATCAAGAAACCTTATCTTTAATCTTTTCTTAATTTTAAAGGCTGATTAGCCTATGAAAATCTGAAATAGCCAGAATATAAAGATTTTTAATTGTCGACCTACTGAAAAAAATCTTGTAAACTAATCGTATTTGGGTCATTTCATTGGTGAAATAATTACAAAAAATGGAAAATTCTAAAAAAAAAAAAATCATTTCATTCGAAAAAATACTCAAACGTATCACAGTGTTGATTATCAAATTAATCAACAAATTTAACTTAGCTATGAATTATTTTCGTTCATTCAATTCTGATTTAAATCATTTAATTGGTACATTGAATTTTTTCAGTAGGCACCTATCTATTTTAGAATATTGAAATATTCCATCATCTTGCATAATTTCATATAATAAAATCCAAATAAGTAGATATCTTGTCCAGTAGGCTATCCTCAATTAATAAAAATCATTTTAAAAAGTACTTAGGTGCTAGGTGCATATTAAATAATTATTCGACTTGCAAACCTGGCAAACATTAACAAAGACTATTAAAACATTTCGAAGACTGCAGCGAAAACGACAGTTAGGTAGGTATCAGTCGTATTTATATTTAGGAATCACGATGAGAGGTGCAATACGTGTAGATCTTTTGTTATAAATACTTGTATCTAATTTACCATGTTCATTGACCAATGTGTAGGACATCACCCAATTACCTAATTTTTTAAATACACGTAAAATTTTTGCCAACGAAAGCGCAACCACGTTAAAATTTATTTGAAAAAAATCAAAGTAATGGGAAACTCACTTTTTAAATAATTTCCATGATTTTTTCCTCACCACTTGGGGTTTATAAAAATCACTTATAACTACACCCACGATACGATTTTATAATGTAGAACAAAAATCGCGTGTTAATTACGAATTCACTATGTACTGTCAATTACAAAAGCCGATTTATCATGTGCCTTATGATGTACGAGAAGTGGACGTGAATCGGTAACTGAAAACAATATTTATTTTAAAATAATGTGTAGGGGATTATCGTGTTAGCTTGAGTTTGCGCGTACTTCACAAAACGCCAAGCAACAATCTACGGCTCTAAATTAAAAAATTTATCATAATGATTCCACGTTGGTATAGAAAAGCGATCCTTTCTCGATAGGGTGATCATAATTCGACGTATTTGATAATGCTTTTTAATTCGAAATTTCGAAACGAATACTTGGTCTATCATTTCACAAGTAATTTTTCTCCTTTGTAAATTAATTTTTTTCTTCAAATTCGGCGAAAATTTCTCAACAAAATTTTGAAATTGAAATGAAATACAAATGGAAGGGGGGATAATAATCCAAAGAGAAGCGAAATCAGGAACGAACTGAAGCTAACAGTGTTGAAAGGGAAAAATCGAAAAAATTTCTATTGAGAAGAGAGTTTCTCATATTTTCCAACTCAAAATAAATATTTTTAAAAAAAGGTCATCAATTTCACAAATTTTTCGACTTGAACTTAATTTTTCCAACTAAAAAGCACCCCACTGAACCACCTGGTCCATGGCCGTAGACTGGAAATTTTGCTGCATAGGGAAAACTTAGAAGGTCCCTTGGAAAGTGGGTTTAATTTTGAGTCATCTTGTAAAAATTCATAAAGAGCTAGCTGGGTTTTTAAAAAACTTCAGTTTTTGTTTTGTTTTGTTTAACGAAAACGTATATGTCTTTTTATGTTTTTATTTTTTCATAAAAAACAAAAAAATTTTGTTTTGTTAGGACGTTTTTTTTAAGTTTTTCCTCTTTTGATGAGTAATAAACGATGCAAAATCAAATTTTCAATTTATTTCAAAGATTAAAAACGTCAAAAAAATGAATTTAAAGCATTAAAATCACTCAATAAAACGAATTTCTGCCCATTTTCTGGATTAAGCCTGCCTCAACAGTATTTGTCGATTATAAAATCAGATTTTTTACAGATTTTAGTGCTAAAACAAAAAATTTTTTTTGTTTCTAATTTTAAACTAAAAATAAAGTGTTTTTGGTTTTTGTTTTTGTTTTTAAAGTTTTCCGAATCTCACCCCTAATCCCTTTCATTTAAATTTATATATTGACTATTTTCAACCAAATTTGAAATTTTTTCAAACTTACAGGGAAAGTAGACAGCATTGAGAGTAATTATTGAAATTTAAAAAAAAATCGAACACTAATCCAAAGTCAAATGGTCATTTTAAGCTTTCTAACAACCATTTTGGTAAGCTCCTTCAAAGATGAAATTTTGAAAAAACATTGAATTTTTCAAATCCACAAAATCGTGATATTTAAAATTTTCTTGAAATTTTCCAAGTCCAAAAAGTCATTTAAATGTTGAAAATATTTTCAAGCCCAAAAAATCTAACAAAATATCTAAAAGTAATCGTAACGGATTTTCGTGATTGAATTTTATAATGGAATTTTTTTGAAAAATTTTCAAAATGCAATTCCAAGCACAAAAAGTTAGTAGAAATCTGAAAATATTTCCTAGTTCAAAAAAGTCCGACAAAATGTCTAAAAATAAACGTTGGGTAAAAAGCTGGCTGATGAAATGTCTGATTTAAACTTTCTTGAAATTTTTCAAGTTCAAAAATATAATTTTAGTTAAGAATTTAAAATTTTCTAAGTTCAAAAAAGTCTAACAAAATGTCTGAAAATCAGCGTAATATCTGAAATTTTCTAAATCCAAGAAGTCTGCCTGACAAAATATCAGAAAATTACCTGATTTCTAAAATTTTCTTAATTCAAAAGTCTCAATTATTTGTCTGACAAAAATCTGAAAATTTTTCAAACTGTGAAAAAGTCAGACAAAATGTCTAGAACTCAATTTTCTAAGTTGAAAATCGCATATATAACTTGTTTGTTTGACAAAATGCCTAAAAGTCAGCATTATCTCTGGAATTTTTCAAGTCCAAAAAAGTCTGACAAAATGTCAAAAAGTCATCATCAAGGAATAGGACAATTAAAATGGGTAATTAAAATGGACAAAATTTTAGGATTAACCCCAGCCATAAGACATATCCATGTCATATATTTTCAGAATTTCATATCGTGGAGCTACACCTTCAGAAAGGCCAAAAAAAAGGAATCCAATATCATGTCTGGTGAAATGTCTAAAAGTCAAATTTTGAAACAATATAAATTTTTTCAAGTTCAAAATTGAACTAACCACTTTATTACATTTTTCAAAATCAAAAAAGTCAGAATATCTGAAATTTTTCAAGCCCAAAAAGTCGCTTGAAATCTGAAAAAATTTTAAAATCCAGAAAATCTGAAATAACCTGACAAAATATCTGAAAATTGGCATTATCTCTGAAATTTTCCAACTTGAAAAAAAATCAGCGGAAATCTGAAAAATCTGAAAATTTTTCCAAGTTTAAAAGAGTCTAACAATATCCAAAAATCAACGAAACGGAATTTCGTGTCATTTTTCACAGGTCTGGTCATCACAAAAGCATATTCTATACGCAAAAAGGTCATCAATTTCTCAAATTTTTCGACTCGAATCCCATTTTTCCAAATAAAAATGCTATTTTGTCATTATTGAAGGCAACCTGCCCCTCTTGCCTCCTCATTTTGGTCCCTCATATACTCGTATTTTCAACTCCAAGTGCAATTTTCCAACTAAACTACAAATTTTTCATCTCAAGGAACAAGCTGACCCCATTCTTCCACTCTTTACATCCCTGGGTGCAACTTCATCGATTTTTTGACCTCAAAATACAACCCCTCTGTCCGATTTAATCCAACTGGACACCAAAAAATCATAATTTTTCCATTCGATTTGATACATTGTGCAAATGAGGGGGTTTAAGGAGTACCTACATCGTATTTCATGACGTACAGGTATTTTTTATTCAATAAAATTTTCTTATCGATGAAAATTACCATGAATATTTCATATCCTGAATAGAATAGGTAATTACCAATGACACGTGACTTTATTGATATTGGTATAGTTTGGTACCTACCTACGTAGGTATTTCAAAACAATATTCATTAGGTATAAAATGCTTCGTAAGTATCCGTTTGATCGTTCTAGCCAAAAAATTACCTATTCAAATACCCCCTAAAAATAACATTTCGAGTATTTTTTCACAGCATGAACGTTTCGAGATTATCTTAGATGTTCTAAAATTCCAAAAATAAAATAAAAATACCGAGCTAATTTGTGTCTTGTGCCCTAATTTTGGTGAAAAAATTACATTCTTTCTGACCAACACGCAAAGGCCATATATTAACCATAAATTCGAGCTTATAACATGCAAAAATGCATTTAAAAAAGTATAAACGTCGAATAAAGTTAAATCTTTCATAAAACGAAGCTTAAGGGGTCGAGAGGAAGGACGCCTGTACCTATTCGAACGCATGCATCGTAAACTCCAAAATCAACAAGTTTTCGCCGCAGATAAGCTAATGAAAATCTGACCGAGGTTTAGGCACCTTTATGACAACTTTTTCAAAAGCTCGGCAACTTTTCGACCTTGAATGCCAATCTACACAACGATACCCAAACATAACCGAGTTTCTTTACACGATAGCACTTAATTCATCAAAAGGTATTCCATGATATCGAATCATTAATCCGAACTTTGAAATACGTCCGTTCGAAGTAAACCAGGCAGGTAAATTTCAAGCTAGATATACGTGAAAAATTACCCGAGTCAATGACTTTTACCTCGAATGAAAATACGTTCGTGCTTTATGCCACGTACTACGGAGCTTTCCACGATAGGGCAACTTTCGAGCCATTTTTTTCTCACTTTTCACTCGGCATTGTTAATTTGCACATTTAAATAAAGGTTGTGTTTTACTATCGATTTCGACCGAACGAACGTGGTAAAAGGTAAACCTCTGACGTCACGATAACACAACCCTTTAAGATTTTTGTCAAAGTTAAACATTCGACTGACTATCACGCAATTCAGGTGGTGGAAAAAATGGTGACCTTTGATTCGGGCTGATAATTCGCTTCCTTTTGTTAGTATTTAATGAAAATTGAAGGTGGCGTGCGATAAAGTGTGCAGAAAGGCGGCCTTTTATAATATATCACTGTCATTTTGGCCAATAAGAAAATTCTCTTCTCCGATGGAATAGGATAATTAAATGGTACAAGTTTCCGTTTCGATGGAGCACTCGTATATGTTGGAATCATTCTATCCTCCCTTTCCACACCTAAATTAGTATAGTTATCGTAATTAAAAAGGAAGCGAATTTATTTTCTCAGTAATTTACTGACAGTGAAGTAAAGCTCGCCGACGAAAGAAAAGCAAGAATATCCTTGACTTGGAAAATAATATTTAAAATCGAATCGTCGGTGTATTCTTTCGTCGGCTCGGACGATTTATTGCGTCGTCGTGTTTTACATATATGAATTATATATCAACAGCGGGGGTAACCCTGATCCTTCGCTAATCATAAACATTCACTCGGTTCGAAGTATGATTGATTTTTCTCCCCGAGTCACGTGACTAAATGAATTTTATATAACTTTCGAACGTATAAAACCCTCAATTAACTCGTTAAAAGTGGGTATAAATGCAAGTTTTGAAATTTTTATTCGTTTTCGATGATAAAACTTGTGAAAAGTGGATTCGTATTATTGATTTAAAGGCAAAAATACCCCGGTAAATTATAACCTTTGGTAGAATAAAACGGAGAAAAATACCTGTAAAAGTAGGATACGAATTTTGACGTAAATTAGCCAACTGACGTAGTCTAAGGTCTAACAAAGTCGTATAAAATTAAAAATTCATCAACTGAATTGAAAATATTTACCGAATAGAATTCTAGTCGGCAAATTTTCCATTATTTTATATAGGTACCTATCTACCTACCTTTTCGAGTCGTCTTTTAGGTTTAAATGATGTAATTGATTGACGAATGTCATCGCCTTTTAATGAAAAAGCTGCATTCTGACGTTTGATTTTCTTCGAAAGCCATATCATCGTTGTAAGCCAAGTTATCTATAAACAAATGAGAAATAGAATATGAAAAAATGTTAAAATTACGAAGATTTCGATGAAAATAAATGATAATGACGAATGAAAAATTAAAAAGTAATTATCAATAAATTAAAGATCGTTATTTTTACCACAAAGAAAATAATACCCCCTTTTTCTCGTACGTAATTAAATTATTATCAATGATTAATAGATTTTTTTCTAAATTCATATCAACTCGACATTCTTTCATCAGATTAAATACGATTCGAATGTTGCCCGTTTTAATTCACGGTACGATATCATTTCTTCGCGATCATTCCTACCTACACCACAGACTAGTTTTATTATCAATTATTTTTTTCAATTCCTGCAATGAAATAATCTACTAGAGAATTGCGATAAGATTACGTACAAGCGATAATTACGAAATTGAAAATGATCGAGAAGCTTCATAAGGGTAAAAAAAAAAAACAAAAATTAAAAATTTGTTTCGACCGTGACGAGATTCGAACTCGCAATCCCCGGATTCGAAGTCCGATGCCTTATCCGTTAGGCCACACGGCCTAGCACGAAAGCAGACGTTACAACAGCAGATTGCAGCTGAGGTCGTTGCCATTGTGATAGGCAGAAGCAGGGTAGTAGGCAGTCTACGTACGAGTCTTGCTCTTGGGTGCAGGTATTAATCCTGGCTGTTGTATTTTTGAAGGTTGAAATAGCAAAATCGTAAACAAGAAGGGTAATCTACTACGTTGTATTTACTAAGTAAGTAAATATGTGCTTATTTATAGAATAAAAGGGTCGTCGTGTTATCAAATTAGATCGAATTGATTCAATATTGATAAAATAATATTCAGTGATATTACTAAGTATTGATTGGTATTGAATAAGTATACAGGGTGTCCCAACTTCCATAGTATAATCAAATAGGTACATACTTCTGAACAGTGAAATGGGCAATTAAAAAAGTAGAAAGAAATAAAGAATGATCAAAATTTAAATAAGTAAATTAATAAACGAAGGTTGTGTCATCCCTGATTCCTCATTTTCTTTAACATCCCTAAGAAACTTCAACTTCCCCTTTCTAAACTTCAATATTCGGATATTAGGTTAGGATAGTTCTGAAAAAATTGGGGAATAAAGCCAGCTAATTTTGATTATTTTCAAAATTGGAGGAGCTAGAGTACCTACTTCGGAGATGGTAAAACTGGCATTTGTTATTACCTAATTTTATTCGATTTTTTTTCTTATGAAAAGTCTTCTTCAAGTTAAAATTCAACGAATAGTGATGCAAGACTGCTGTCCAAGGGGGCGGTCCAGTCTCAATAAAAAATTTATGGGGTTGAAATTATTGAATTTCAGAATCTGGAAGGTTCCATTAATTTTTTACGAGTATAATTCAAAAATACTACAATAGACTGGTAGTTAATTCAATTTGAAGTACGAGTATATTAATTTTTGAAGTTCTCAAGGGGTGGTGCAGACGTCTTGAACCCCCCTCCCCCTTGAATGATTTGTCCACTATGACCCAGAGGGTTGTATCTTAATTTCCTTTTTTCTTCAAAAAAAGTAGTAAGAAAGGGGAAAATAGTGGATTATATCGACATATCGTACAAAATTTTTAATAGGAAAATAAAAATAATTATTAATTTTCTATTTTTCCCTCTAGTAGGGAGAAATGGTGGATTATGTCCTAAACGCTTTATAACAGGGTAATACATATAAGTACAGGGAGAAGTCGATGGTACTGAAAAATGAAAAAAAAACGCTGACTGCAAAAATCTTGAAAACGAAGCTTCCTAGGTAAAAACAGTTTACTCGCAAGAGTAAGAGAATTTTAAACTCTACAATTTTCATCCCTTGTATTTTCTTTGTAGCACCGTTAGTTTGGCCAGAAAATTCATGGTTATGGAAATTTTCGAAGTCAATGCCCTTTTTTTGTGTTTTTTTCCTTCATCGTCTTTGTAAATTTCTCATAAACACGGATTTTCTGGCCAATCTAAGGGTGCTACGAAAAAAATGCCAGGGGTAAAAATCGTAGAGCTTGAGATTCTCTTTTTCTCATGATCTATTAGTTTTTTTTCTAGGAGGCGTTGTTTTCGAGATTTTTGAAGTCAAAATTGTTTCATTTGTGCAATTAAGAACTTGATAAAGGCATAAATATAGATTTTCTGGCTAAACTAAGGGTGCTACAAAAAAAATGCAAAGAATGAAAATTATAGAGCTTAAAATTCTATTTCTCCTAGCATGAGTCATTTTTTTTGAAAGAGGCTTAGTTTTCGAGATTTTTGCAGTCAAGAGTTTTTTTTTTTTTTTTTCAAAATCATCGACTTTTTAACTGGGACCCTCTGTACTTATATTAACCTGTTATGAAGCGTTCCGGACATAATCCATCATTTCTTCCTGTTGGAGGGAAAAGTAGAAAATTAATAATCATTTTAATTCACTAAATAATTTTTTAGGATAGAATAATCCACTATTTTCCCTTTTTCACTCTTTTAGAAGGAAAAGGAGAATTAAGGCATAATCTTCTAGGACAGAGTAGAATTCACCCCTTGAACATGTACATACGCAACTGGACAGGGTTGTAAAGAAAAAAAAACAAAATAAATGTTACGTGTTTTAAAAGCGTTTAAAACCTGTCTTAATAGCGTTTAAAACCTGTTTCAATAGCGTTTAAAATCTGTTTTTTTAAACGTATTATTTTTTGTTCATTTTTGGTAAATTGAATAAAGAATTATACGTTATGAGTTGGAAGTTATAACTAAAAGTTCATTTGAAAAGATGCAAACATTTTATGTGTGTTGGAAATTCAACTTCTAAAACATATTTAAAAGATTAAAACATTTTAAACGATGTTTCAAACGCCGAAATCATGAATTTTTCACAGGATTGCTCGTTTCAAACCAAATGAGTTTAAAACAAAGAAACAGTGTTTTAAATATCCGAAAAAAACAACAGATGTTTAAAACAAAAAAAAAGTTTTAAGCGTGATTTTCTGAGTAATAACTTGTTTTACTCAAGTTTTTCTTTTCATTAAATGTGGCATTCTATCGGAAAAAGGTCAACATTGTCGGAAAGTTAATTTTGAGAAAAAAGCAAAAATGTAAGTGTAGGTCAGAAACGTCGATTTTTGTTTTTTTGTTTAAAACATCAACTTTGCCTCATATACTACATACTTTTCATTCAAAATTTATTGCGCTGTAAACAGAGAGAGATGGAGATTGGAAACGAAATGTCAAAAATTCCAAAATTTAAATCAAAATTCAAATAGCAATTCAAAAACTTTCAAACTCTAAATGAATTGAAATGAATCAAATGATTGGTCACCTTGAAAAAATAATAATTAAAAATCTGTTAACTATAATCCAAACCGAAATTATTGAAAAATCGTAATCTGAACCTGGACCGAAATAATTGAAAAATTGTAACCAAAACTCGAACCTGAACCGAAATTCATTTCAGTTCAACTCCCTCCCTGTCAAAGAAACCAACATGATTGGTTATGTAAATGTTTTCATTTGGTGTAATGTATGAATTCTGGTCACAATTTTTCGAAATTTTTGATCAGTTTCATCATTTTTAGCACCCAGCTCCTTCAAATTTCAGATTATGCCACATAAAAATATAATTAAGTGGGTATTTATTCTTTTTACTCATCTGTTTGTCAAGGGGAACGAGTATGCAACTCAAGTCTTTGTATTTAATTGAAAGAAAAAAGCCTTAATTCTTCGCTTTTTCGAATATACCTACTTAATGAAGAAAACTACAAATTTCTTAACTAGATTTGTTGAACAAAGGAGAAGACTTGCTAAATTATGCAAAAATTAAACATCGTTTCGTTCAAATTGCAATTTTCAATTTTTCTTTCTAACTTTACTTCTAGGGTATAATTTATCAAAATTTAGAAAACAAATTTCATAACTTTTATACACCCTCCACCAACTGGATATAACATCTGGTTAGATCCGTATCTTCACCCTTTGTCGAATCTTGGTTTGTCTTTGAGAATTAGATACCCTGGGAAATGGGATTGGGAGAGATTTTCACTTGAAAGATATTTCGTAGGTAATTCTATTCACTGACATACCTAACAAAAGTTTTAATTACTTACCAAAAAAATCAAAAAAGGAAAATGAAATTTGTAAGCTCAAAGTTTTGAAAACATGTTTTTCGACGCATAATTTTTCCATTCCTCGAAGCCCTTTTGTTTAGGAGAAAGTACGTATGAAAGTGAAAAGACGAAGTAAAGAAATTTTCTTATACCTATGTAGAGTTCTCTTTTTGTGTTTCTTTCCCTCAATGGCATTGAATTGAACACACATCTAGCAATCTATTTCTACATATTTTAAAAGGAGTGAAGAAAAAAACAATTGCTCGGGTATTGAAAATAAGTCTGGTAAAATTAATTCTGACTTCATAAAAGTATAAACTTGGTAAATATTATGCGATTTTTTTCGTCTGTAAGAAAAAAATAAATAGTTTAAAGACTGTTTTGTATTCTGACATTTAGAATTTGAGAGGCTAGCCAAAAACGTGAACTCTAAATTCCACATACGAGCACATTCAGTTTAGATCAATTATCAGCACAATACCCAAATCCCCCAAACAACTTCGATATTTTACAAAATCACGTTACCGATGCCCATTGTTTCGAGCAACAAACACCTTTGATCTATTTTTATACGAATTTTCGCCTCGGAACAGTTCACGAACACGAAAGTACATGTCAAGATAACATTTCCCATCACGTGGTTCTTGTTTTAAATATGGTAAGAGTACGCTCTCTGTTCGCTTTCTCGAATACTACGACAAATTTAAAAACTACTAACCGAAGAACAAATCGAAATGCAAATTACTCGTAAATATCCACCGCCAAACTTCTTACACGTTTTTTAGATTTTGAAATTTTAAATAGCAGTGTTTTAGGTTAACAATAGAAGTCACGGTTGGTTAGTATCGTCTTCATTAAAACCCATGTTAGCGTTGTTTTATTTTAATTTTCGTTTCTTTCGCACTTCCTTTGTAAGAGGAAACATATTTGTATTACAGTTAAGTACGGATCTACGGAAAGAGCGAGTTTTTTTTCGACTAGGGTCATTGAACAAAACAATGATGAAAAATTATCCCAACTTGGAGATTCTCTTTATCAACAAATGGGCGTGAAAAATCATACGTTTCCAAGTGAGAAACTCCGTCGTATCCATTTCCGTCGTTGCAGCATTGTCATTTCAAAGCATTTCGAATGGACCAGCTTTTACGCTGATAAAAATGCAGTCCAGGGGTGGAACTGAATTAAATAAATAAAAATTGGTAAAATTATTTTGAAAAAACGCCCCGAGGATTTAGATCTTGGAAAGATTTTTAGCCCGGTCTATTTATATCAGGCTTTTATTCAAACGTATAGGCCTATCGTGTTTCTTTCTTTTCTATACGAAGCGAAATTTCATAAAATGTAAACTTATATTGTAGTTTTAAAAGGTTTTATGCGATATCTTTTTCAATAATGATGGAAATTGGAAATAGATATCTATCTATTTAAAAATAAATCGTAATTTATCATAATGTAAATACAAATAAATTACGATAAAAATTGAAACGTCATTAAGTAGGTACTTATTATGTGTAGGAATGAAAATATTCTTTGTGAAAATTGAAAAATTTTCAGCAATAAGTTAATGTAATGACTAATGAACATAACATACATACATATTTATAATTACAATTTCATTGTGAAGGAAAATACCTACTTTACAATCTATTGTTAGCACAAGTATTTTTTTCACTCAAACATTTCAATTACTTTAATGGGGAAAAGCCCGATTAGGCATATTCGTACCTGGTGTAAGTACTTATATGAATTTTCACATGAGATCAAGTTGAACAGTTTGTACAACGTTATCTACGTTTCCACAATATTTATGAAATTAAGTAAGTAGGTATATATATATAAGCATACAATGCCCGAATATTCAACTATTTTAATCAACTACATAGATATATCTACATGCTTTTAAGAATATGTTTAGTAGGTGCACTACCTTACACACCTATCAAGGAACTTATACATTCTACATATAAAGTGAATAAACTCAAGAATTTAACACACAATATTTTCAAACCAATTTAGTAAAAAAAAAAAACAGATTTTTTCATCGCCAAATTGCTCTTTTTCATTTTCTAAAAAAAAAACGTGCGTGCAAAGTGTAAAACGGTCCACCCTTTTATTAAAAGTGTAACTATACTAATTCATTGCTCATTTCTTCCCAATCGTACGAGAATTTTCTTTCAATTTTCAAAAATGAAAAAAATTGGAAACATTTTTACTGAAATGGTTGGTAGTACTGATATTTTTACTAAAAATTACCATGAAAAGGGACTTTTCAACTCGATACCATTTTTCCAAAGAAGTGTTTGGGAGAAATCACTTCCTTCTTTTAAATTTTTCATTTTCTGTAAAAGAAATATATATATATTTTTATGAAATTCATTCGATATAATTTTAGAATTTATAATTTTACTCAAAAAATTTTTCTTTGACGATTTTCTAATAGTTTTTTGGACTTTAGAGGGAAAATTTTAAATTTCTGAAAATAGTTCTGAAGGGAGAGGCAACGATGAAAAATCCCTGGCTTCCCTCTCTAAAAAAAAAAAATCATAGAAAGTGGGAGAAAGGATCGAAAAAAATTTGGGAGAATATTACGTCAAAGGACCATGTAAAAAATCTTGGGTCTTTGACTTGAACTCTCCTCCCCTACCTTGCAAATACGGTTCAAAATTTTAAAAAATTCCTGAAAAAGTTTCGAATTCCCCCCCCCCCCCTTGTGAGTATAGCTACCATAGAGAAGTAAGGAAATTTTTCCCAATTTTTTTTAGGGGAGCCAAAATGGAGGTTTTGGAAATTATCTCGAAATTGAATAAAAAACCTATTACCTACATACGGTTTCATTGATTTTAGAAGTTCGATTTTCACTCCAGATTCACATATAAGACGACCCCGACACCATTTTCTTTTTTTAGAGGTTCTCAAATTGCTGTGAAATATTACCAGATTACAGGATTACAGCTGACCTCGTGTAATGATTTAAATTACAAGAATTTTGAGAACCCCTAAAAAATGAAAATGGTGTTGACAGGCCATATACTCATCAAATTTTTGCATCAGGGACAAAAAATTGTACGGGCCCCACCCGAGCGAAGCGAGGGCAAAAATTATTGCAGAAAATTGGATTCAAAACCTGAAAATTCATCATTTTTTCCAACTTTTTAGTTGTCAAGGGCAATTTCTAGTGAAAATGCAAATAAAACATGACATTTTTTGACCAAATTCGTTCGTTTTTCCCCTTTTTTCCGATTTTCTTTTGAAATAGTCGAATGACGCCATTTTGAGAACCTACAACCTTTTCGAGATAACCTAGGGGTCTAAAAGTCATGTCTGGGCTTGTTTCAAGTCGATATCTCTCATGTACTGCAATTTCAATAAAATTGAGCAACTTTGATGTTATTTTGCTCTTTTTCAAGAATTGAGTAGTTTGGACTTGAAACAATTTTACATGAAATACGTTGAAAAATAATCAAAGTTGCTCAATTTTGCTGAAATTGCATTATATGAGAGATATCGACATGAAATAAGCCTAGACCTGATTTTTAGGCCCCTAAGTCATCTTGAAGAGGTTGTGGGTTCCCAAAATGGCGTCATTCGGGAATTTTTGGAAAAAAGGAGAAAAACGAACGAATCTGGTCCAAATGCTGGTTGATGGTGTATTTTGGTGTCATTAATGAAATATTTCAAGAAAAAAAAATTTC
>FIZU01029347.1:0-18080 GCA_900064475.1 Pseudococcus longispinus
AATTCGTTTGGGTTCGGATTGTGTCGGATCCTGTCGTTTACATTCGGGAAGGTGGGTCCTGCCCATCACAGCTGATGTTCACCACCAGTTAAAAGTGTAGAATTTCTTTCATTACGATTTAGAACGTCGAACAGAACATTTTTTGCGGGTCATTAATTTTGTGAGCTATGTTCAAATTGATTATTTTCCAGTTGTAATTTTTTTATGAAATGTAATGTGAAAATTCGGTTTATGACTACACCCCTTGGCGTGTGGACAGATTACTTCATTATCGACTTCATAATAATGCTTTAACTATCACAAAAACTTCACCTCAGATATTCAAAGCAGAATTTTTTGGAAGGTAGCAAATTGTATCATTATAAGTATCCCAAGAACTGGTTCAAAAAATGAAATTATTACGTGAAATTTTTGTAAGTTTTCTCAAGTTCTATAAAAAAAATTATGTGCGATTTTCATGTAACTGCTTTGCTCAAGGTGCTAGAGAGTATCGAAAATTTCCATTGAGTATATCTCGACAACCAGTTCAAAAAAATGAAAATTGTATGCATCCTTTTTCATCCATTTTTTTATGTAGTACCAAAAAAGTTATGTACAATTTTCACGTAACTGCTTTATTCAAGGAGATAGAGACTAATGAAATTTTCCGTTGAGAATATCTCGAGAACCGGTTCACAAAAATGAAAATTGTATATAACCTTTTTTATGCGTTTTTTTATGTACTATTAAAAAGGTTATTTACAATTTCCACGTAACTGCGTTACCCAAGGAGCTGGAGAGTATTGAAATTTTCTATAAAGGATATCTCGAGAACCGGTTCACAGAAATGAAAATAGCTAATCACCTTTTTTGTACATCCTCTCAAGTAAAATCAAAAAGTTTATTTACAGATTTCGCCTAACTACTTTATTAAAGGAACTACAGGGGTTTGAAAATTTTAATCGATGATAACTCGAGACCCCGCTACCATAAAAATTTCAGATCATTCAGACATTTATTACGAGATTTATCGTTTGGACGAAAATTTAGTTATACAAGGTGTACCAGCACACAAGTAGAACCTTCAAAACAGAAAGTATGCAACACATAGTAAGTTGATGTACATATGTTTGCCTAACCTCCGGATCGCGGAGGCTCAATTATACTCAGTGAAAAAATCAATTTTTTTATTCTGGACTGGCATGATAGGCAGAAAATTGCGTTTTGTGGCAAAAGACAGGAAATTTTATCTAAATTTTTTTAATAAGGTTGGTCAATTTTTCAACTTGACAAAGAAGTCTATAGCGAGCAAAATATTTGAAAAAACGTGTAAAAAAATAGACAATTTTTCCATTCTTCTTAATAGCTAAAAAAGTTTTCCTCTGCCCAAGCTGTTATTAGTAACTTTTCTAAATGAAAGAAGCCCAATCTTTACAATGGCATAACCCCCGGCCCTCTATTGTATATCAATCAAAAGTTATGGAAGGTTTATTGTTGAAAAACATCTCAATTTTTTCATGTTTTTTAAAAATTGACCGAAAAAATCTCGAAAACTAAGCCTCCTAAGAAAAAAATCAATGATACATAGCAGACAGAAAATTACAAGCTCTATAATTTTGATTCTAAAGATTTTTTCGTAGGACCCTTACTTTGGCCAGAAAATTCATGTTTATGGAAAATGAATTTTATGGCCAAACTAAAGGTCCTACGAAAAAAAACTCAAGAATCAAAGTTGTAGAGCTTGAATTCTCTTTTTTCTGATCTTGATTAGTTTTTTTCTAGGAAGCTTAGTTTTCGGGATTTTTACACTAATTTTTTTTTTCATTTTCAAATTCGCAAACTTTCTACATATAATGAGGGTCATTCTTTCTAAAAATAAGTATCTACTCAAACAATGTTTATAGCAAGTTTTTTATTTGGACATGAAACATCGAGAAATATTATTTCCAATCTCAACTTTATTCACCATCTAACCAATAGGTCACTCGATCGAAATATCTGATTTTTCGATTCTTGCCGAAAATCAGCCAAATAAACCTTATTAATTTTACCAAACCAAACGCATGTTTATTTTAGTTTTACGCACAGGTAATTTACGTTTAAAACTTTAAAACGAACAAATAAAAAAACCTTCATAACTTATAGGAATATTAAACCAACAGTCACGCGCCAGTTTCTTTTTAAGTAGGTTTCATAAATTAAGCGAATTAATGTTCTTTGCGTTTTTTGCATTTTCAATTACACAAACCGCGGCGGGTAATTTTAGTAAATACATCTTATCATCAAATTAAGCCATAAAATATATCTGATCACCCGTTTAAAAAAAATTAAGCTTTATGAACGTTACAGAGAAGGCTGATCGAAGTAAAGAGTGCACACCTTTTAGCAAAAATGAGCAAATTAATTCCATCGAGTTAGACGACATGCTTGAATTACCTAATGTAAGGGCGAAGGTGGTTTTGATCTATGATTTAGATCTTTTTAAATTAATGTCAACTGGTCATTCATAAATTACACTTTCAGCTAAAACACTCTTTTTATATACGATGAATTATTCTCTTAAAAAAAGAGAGAGAAAAAAAACTACTGTGCTGGAAATTCGGTAAAATCAAATTTATTCGAGTGAAAGAAAACTCCCGACGTTTTCACCTGAAAAATACTACCAGGAGGAATCCCGACTAACCTTTTTACGCTTTTCTAATACAACCCAAGTTCAACCTTTTAAATGTTTCGAGCAATCAATGGGAGTTGTAATTAGAATGCAACATTCGGAATTTAATCAGACTTTGTAACGATTCGCAAGCAGCGCAATTAATGGAAGTTTTCATCGAAACCGCATATCCCTTTCAATTAATGAATCATCAGTTTGATTTTAAACGTTAATTTTCCGTCAAGATATTAATATTTTTTCTATTTTTTTTTCTTTTTGAACAAAAATGTTTATAAATTGGAACGCGATGCATTTGCCTTGGTCTAGGGCTATCCGTCAATCGTTTACGTTCATTATGGAAACAAGCATACAAATAATTCTCAAAACAGAATCTTTAATTGAGCTACTCTCGAAAAGTTGAATAAATATACTTCATACGTAGTTCTCTCGTCAGCTGATACCATAAACCTGTCAAATTCTAGGGCTTACCTACTGATAACGCGTTTCTCAAATTGTTGAATAAATTATACATATAGAAATCTTGTCAATCAACGGCAATATTTTATTAATAAATACGACTTCCTTTTTTTTTTGGCGTAGATATGTACAATGTGGGCATAAAAAAAAAATTCTATTTTTAAATTAGGAGTAATCAAAATATCTCGAATATTATAAGCAAAAGATTATACAAAGTTGGGAATAATTTTTTTTTATAAATACAATTTAAATGGAAAAGTTTAACGTCTCATATTATTACTTTGACAGATTGACACACCTATATGCGTGAAATTGGCCCAAGTTTTATTCCACAGAAGTATTTTTTTTTATTTATTTTGAAAAGAAAAAAAAATTAGACATCTTGAAAGCAAATGAAAAAGTTAACAATGGAATTGCTCGCTTTCAACATAAAGAAAACTTTCAAAAAAAGTAACTCGACGTCATTTAAAAGTTCCAAGTAACGGGCATTTCAACTTTTTTCCGCCTGAAAATTTATTTTAATGCAGATTAAGTAATTAATATTTCAATTTGCACAACGAGCAAATTCCTTCAAGATGACAAGTAGGCAAAATTTCGTACGAATATGTATTAGGTCGTGGTTCAGGAATTTTTGACGTTCTTTGCTCATAAAAAAATTTTCAACACTTAAACTGCTGGTTATTATATTTTTTTTGTTGAAAATTTACTGCCTAAAAAATTTTTATTTCGTGAACATTTTTTGCTTGCTCGATGCCCGATAAAAAATAGACACGAAACACAGATCGTAATTTCGAAAGTTTTTTTTCTTCATTTACTCATACTCGCCATACCCTTCCTTTAGTCCTGTGATGAAACAATACATAATTCGAACATTTGTAATTTAATGTGTAGGTCTAGGTACACGAATAAAAACAATAATTAACATTGATTTCACGCGTCAAAACGGATATCTAATCAATAGTTCATTCTAAACTAATTACTAAATTCATTTCACACTCGAATTATCTGATTTTTTTACATGCAAGACGTAGGTACTTACATATTCACAATAGCAACATAATACTTGATGTTACATAATATCAACTAACCAACGATAACAGTAAGCTCATAATTTTACGAAATAGACAGGTATTCAACAATTTTAAAATTCCTTATCAATGGCGAAGAAGTGACTGGAGGGTTTTAGGGGAACGACCCTTCCCACTCGAGTTCGAAAAATTGGCAAATTGCAGATTATGAACTTGTAATTGGAAAATTTTTGAACCAATTAATTTTGGATTTCAGAATGGTCAATTATTTCAAAAATAAATCAGTTTGTATTGCAATTATTATGAAAATTGAGATATTTTTGGCCCCTTTAATATTCAAAAGTCTCTTGTAGGTATTTCAAAAAGTTGATTTGATACTTTTGAATAATCATTAATTGACAAATTGGACAATTTGGAAAGCACAGAAAAAGTACCTAATAAAAAAAGCCCAGAATATTTTATCTGAAATAAAACATTGAAAATGGATCATTCGGTTCATGAGAATCTCAATTTTTCGAACCTCTTTTCTCGCGTTGCTCTGACATATGTCGGATTTTGACTATATGCAAGGGGGTATTTCATTTTGAGGCAAAAACTCCCCTCAAAAATGTTTAGCCTTCTAACTCAAAGGATAACGGAGGTGAGGGTCCTCAACATGGGGTCTATTTTGAAGAAAAAAATCGGTTTTTTAGCTCTTTTTGGGTACTGTCACCAGCTTGGTACCTTGGGCATCGAAAAGTTGCAGATTGCTGAAAAATCGAGATTTTTGATTTACAAAAAAATAAAATACCCTTTGGCTGGTAATGGTACCAAAACTGGATCTAAAGAGACCCTCTTGATACAAAAATATGATTTCGATTAAAAAAGTTGAAATTTTTTCATTACTAAGTGGTCAACTTTCGATTTTAATAAAAAAATCAAAATTCCATAATTTTTCACGGTGAAAATTAATATGAAGAAATTTCAATTTTGTTAGTCGAAATAATTTTTTCCATCAATAGGGGCTCTTTAGGCCAGATTTTGGTACCAACAAGAAGATACTTTATATTTTGAAAATCAAAAATCTCGATTTTTCAGCAATCTTCAACATTTCAACTGCCTGATAGAGTAGGAAAAGTTGTATCAATTTCAAGGTCAATGACCTAGGAAGGTGTAGAAGCCAAAATTGCAACCTTTCAGAAAAATTTCTGAGGTATCAAGCAAGTTGTACTACCTAAAAGTGGCAAAAAACCATGCTTTTTTCAAAATTGACCCCACTATGAGGGCCTCCACCTCCACTACTCTTTGAGCTGGGGGGGGGGGGGTAAATGTTTTGATGAGGTTTTTAACACAAAATGAACTACCTACCCATTTAAATACCTATGGTCAAAATCCAAAATCCAAATTTTTTCACCCCCCCCCCCTCCAATGTGTATTAGAGTGGAGTGAAAAAAAAACATTCCTCGGATTTCGACCAAATTCAAGGGGGGGTGGTTCATTTTGAGTTGAAGATGCGCCATAGAATGTTTTAGATCTCTACCTCAAAGGGAGACGAAAGTGGGAGTGCTTAAAGTGGGGTCACTTTTGAAAAAAAAACACGCCGATTTTTGCCACTTTTGGTTAGTGCCACATGCCCGATACCTTGGTCCCCCTCCCCAGAAAAATTACAATGTGATTTTCTACACCTCTTTAGGTCATTGACCTCGAAATTGGATACCACTTATTGCCTTCTACCACTACCAGGGAGTTAAAAAATTGCACATCGCTGAAAAATCGAGATTTTTGAGTTACAAAAAAATTAAATACCCTTCGATTCGTACCAAAACCGAACTTAAAGGACCCTTTTTGATGCAGAAAAATTATTTCGATTAAAAAAATTGAAAATTGTTCATAGCTTTGTCAACATTCCATTTTTGCAAAAATAAATTTTCAACATAAAAAATTTAGAAAGTTTTGATTTCTTGTAAAAATTGAAAATTGGCAAAACTGCAATGAAAAATTTTCAACTTTTTTAATCGAAATAATTTTTCTGCATCAAAAGGGGCTCTTCAAGTTTGATTTTGGTACGAATCGGAGGGTATTTTATTTTTTTGTAGCTCAAAAATCTCGATTTTTCAGCGCTTTGCAAATTTTTAACCCCCTGGTAGAGGGCAATAAGTGGTATCCAATTTCGAAGTCAATGGCCTAGAGAGATGTAAAAACTCAAATTGAAAATTTTCAGGGCTGGTCGAGGTAAGCAGGTGGCACTACCCAAAAGAGGCAAAAAACTGCGTTTTTTCAAAAGTGATTCCCATTTTAAGCACCCCCCCCCCCTCCGTTCCTCTTTGAGCTAGGGGTCTAACATTTTTTATGGTGTATCTCCAACTTTAAACGAACCTCCCTCTTGAATTTGTTGAAAATCCGAGATATGGTTTTTTTCACTCCACTCTAATGTGTATAAGTAATGTAGTCGGTAGGTATGTTCTACCTACCTACTAAACTTTGAAAAACAGAAAATCAAGAAAATAGTATAAAAGTTATAAAAATAGCCCAATAAATCTCAATTTCTCACACCTTCGCCCTCGAATACAGAACATTACAGGTCGTGAAAATTGTTTTGAAAGTCACCAAAAAAATCGTAGAATTGTGTTCGAACAAAACAATAAATTTCTTCATTTTTCAAGAGTAAAAATAATTTTTTAAATAATCTGGGTGGCCCTTTTTCGTCCGAGATTGCAAAATTTTAATGCTTTATAGGTGGTAAATTAACGGCTTTCAAGTTGGCATTTTTGAGACTCGCACCCTCCTCCCACCATTTTGATATGCTACGTCTATGTTCGACAATATTAATCGTAGATAAGTAAATAAAAATGTCCTAAGACGAAGCAGTTTTTTGTTAATTAAAATTATTGCTCTTTTAAATTTCAACGATATTAAAATGATACCAATTTTTTTTTACTGTTTAAATTTTTACACAATTTGATACTTTTTCGATTATAGGTATGGGTAAGGGCCTATGATAAGACGACACCCCATCAGACTTTCTTAATTTCAAAAAAGTAAATTTATACATATCCTCTTGTGCTGAAAAATTATCCCACTTTCACCTTGAAATGTATTAAATACCTATGTACAATGTAGGCACGTATACGCAAACATACAAATTAAATAGGTTACTCAAAAATTCGATGAAACTATAAATCAATCTGTTCAATGTAGCAATTCAATGGGTATAAAAAGTATATTAGGGTTCTTTTCCGCATATAAAACCCCAATTACAAACTTAATTGAATCTCATATTTCACATTTAAATCATCACTTGTCAACAACAGGTACCTATTGGATACGTTAAATTGGAATGCTACTCATGTTAGATTGGTGAGAATGAGAGATCGTACGAATATTAACTAAATCGTTGGCGAATTTCATTCGAACGAGGTAATTTTAGAATTTACACGACTTTTTTCCAGAAAAATTTCATCACCAATGTAAAAAAATTCGAGTTTTAATACAAATTCACGAATTATGAGATGAAAAAGAAATACGCAGAAAAATCCCTAAAAGCCACAACAAATCTTTCTCCTGCAACGTTTTTCAAAAAAGGTAGAATTTTGACAAAAAATTCGTTACCTTGGAATTTGCTTCATTTATGACACGAAATTCGACTAAAAAACAACGCTCGTGTGAGAAAACCCCTACCTAGTCGTATGCACGGTATGACATTAATAAATGCATGTGGGTAATACGTACATATATTTTTTTGGGGAAAAGCAGACATACTCGTATTTACCTATTTCACATTATGCTCTCAACAGAAAAAATATATTTCATTTAGACGTGGAATTCTTTTTCCACGTATACAAATACGTATTATTTCATACTATTTCACTTTTCAAAAAAAAAAAAGAAGAAATTATACACAGTTGGATGCTCGAAAGCGCAAAATAGTAAGTATTAAACGAGCTGCATGATGGGCTCGCACCTCGAATGAATGAAATATTCTCCTCTTTCGTATCATAGATTTAAAGCGATTTTTTAAAGCAAATTAATTGGTTGAAAGAAAACAAAACTCGGCTAGATACTTAGAATACGTGAAATCGCTAAGGGAAACTTAATTATTTTCGTTAATTTAGAAGATCTGTAAACAGCTCAAATTACTAATGAAGGGAATAAGTTTGCTTGAAAAGGACATCGCAAGGATGTTTTTTATAGCAGTAGACATTTCGACAACCGCAAGCAACATGTTATTTTATTTACAAATAAAGCAATAAGTATCCCTATCTTTATTCACTTATAAGCAAATTAATTTAATTACGTGGTTTTTGTGTTTTAAAAGGCTTCCTATTGAATTTAGCGTTTAAATAGTCTTTTGCGCAATTTTCAGCAACTTTGAGGAAAAAACACTAGAATGTTTATTTTGTGAAAATTTTCCACTTCATAATTACGTTTGAAAATGATTCCTTCGAAACTCCTTGTCCGTATACAGGGTGTCCTTATTTGGGATAGGTAAGACTGTGTCTAGATAATAGCATTTTTGAAATTGAACAATATTCATATGAGCCTGTAGTCTACCTTCAAAATTAAGGGCCCTCCAAACATGATTTCAAAATTTTTAACGAGAGAAAATCAGGAAAATTTCAACCACTAATTTGCATGACAACTCAGTGAAAAAGTTGTACACATTTTTTTCCTGTCTTAAATTTTGAAGGCACGATAAAGCAACCAAACACGAGAAAAAATTCGGAGACTTTTCCTCTGTAAGGAGAAGCTTTGAAATTTGCATTGGAAAAATGTTTAAAATAAAAAACAAAAATTTACTCGTATTTTCTGACTTTTGGTACCGTAGAAATGCTAATTTTCCACAGCCCCCCCCCCCCCCCTTTACCCGTTTTTTCTGCCTTTTGGTCCCGTAGAAATGCTAATTTTCCCCCGCCCCCCCCCCCCCCGATTATGAATTAAAACATACCCATGTTAATAAATATAAAATAAATTTTATTCATTCAAAATGAAAGATAGGCAAACAGTTCTCATGAATGTTTTTTCAAGCTATCGCTTTATCTCTTAAAATTCATATTTGACAACGTGTTACAAGTTTTTTTTTTATTGAGAATTTGCTTCCTCACTCCTGGCGCTGTATTCCTGAACCAAACTGGGACATAAAAATGAATCTATTTGGTTTTTTTTTGAAAAATTGTAGGGAGAAGGGTTGGAAAAAAGTTATAAAATGGGGTAAAAAGATCGCAGTAAAAATTTTAGGTCACTAGTTTTAACCCTCTACACTCAAAAAAAGTTCAAAATTTGAAAAATTTGCGAAAGTGGGAAGCTGCTACTCGAATCAATTGATCTGTTTGTGCCCAAGAGAGATCTAATGGATGAAATTTAAAAATTTCCATTGCATCATGTAGTCAAATTGGTGCACGAGTTCATTTTCAACAGTGAAAATTAAAATTTCACACAGGAAATAGGATCGAATCAAAATTACCTACTTTCATTTAATTCCTGAGTGAGATTTGCAAGAAATTGTAAAAAAATTGCACTTTCTCTAATCGCTCTGAAAACAGAAAGAGATGAATTGCAAAATTTTCAATTTCTTCCCCCTCAAATTTTTTATAATTGCTATTTCTAAAAAAAATAATTTGAAATTTTGAGTTTGTAATTCAGATATTTCAGGCCTCAAATGACCCAAGATTTAAGATTTTCAAACTCTTATAAAATAAAAAACAAAATAAAGAGATTGTAAGAGGATTTTCGATTTGAACTAAAAATTGGCCCAGAAAATCAATTTTCAAGATTAACCAGTGTTTTTTGGAAAATTAAGATATCTGTGTAAAAATAAAAGTAAGAGTGAACATTTTTCGTATCATTACATCTTGAAAGTTTCTTGCAAGCAACAGACGAAAATTTTTCACCCTTACCTTCATCTCAACACTAGAATCAAAGATGAAAATTTCGAGAGAATGATCTGCTAAGGTGAAGATTTTTTTTTTTAATTTGGAGCAAGACCAAATTGTACATATCTATGTTCAGAAATGCTGCAAATGAAAATTTTTCCTCAAAATGTTTTTTTCGTGCTTATTTTTTTTCAATCATACCATTTCAAACATTTTTCGAGAGTATTAGCACTAGCAATACCCCCCTTCACCCCTTAATTATTCATTTTCTGTAATTTTAAATCATTTTCAGAATGTACAGCAATCAGAAGGGAGAAAGAAAACTGTAATTTTGTAATTTTTTTATCTTAAAAATCCTAGAATGATGCCCCTCAACCCAACAAAATTGACTTCGGAGGAGGCCTTTAGCATGTAGATTTGGTGTGTGCCCTAGAAGTTCCTTTTGAGGGGTTGAGACTTTCCAGCCTCCATTCACCCTAAAAAAAGCTACATTTTACGAAGACCATTTTTCGCTGCTTTCAAGACTGTCATCTGGCATCAGGGTCAAACAGAAGGATTTCCAAGGAAAAACAGCAAAATCACTGAAAATGCCAATTAACTTAAAACAAAAATAATATTCGTTTAGATAGTAGCGAACCCAGACAATCATTCAAGGCAGCGACGTAATCAAACAAACATTCAAGTGAACGGGGGAGGGAGCTGGCGAGAAAAAAGTGATTTTTATCTCAATTCCGAAAGATAATCATAATTAAAAAGTAAAAATTTCATTATTTTTTTCAATATCTTTAACATCCTTACCCTTTACCTGATGATTCATCTGATTCAGAGGATGACAAGTTTGGCGAGAAAAATTTTTACTTCATGTAGAATTTTAAAGAATATCTTATACTTTAATTTAAAAAAAAAAAAAAATGTTTAAAAATCTTTTAAATCAAAAATTTCAAATTTTTAAATTTAAAGAGCGTGGCCGGGTTTATAGGGGTGATTTGGTCCTGAGCTCCGAATTTTGAATTATCTAGACCATAATCTCATCGGGAATTCGCTCATTGAGCACGAGCATTTTCGAGAATATTCTTTGGAAGAAAATGTCAAGAATATTTTCCATTTTTTTTTTTTGCTTTCAAGTGATGGAAAACAACCCCACATAGTTTCATATATTTTCATGATTTTTTTTGGTCATTTTTTTCGTATTGGATGATTTTAATGAAAACATTAACAATTTTCACGAAATTTTCGACAGTTTTCATGATTTTATGGTTATTTTTACGAAATTTTTCGACGATTGTAATGAATTTTATACTGTTTTTACTATATTTTCATAAGTCATGAAGAATTTCAGGATTTCTATCATAATTTCCAAATAAAAAATTTTTTCTGCATCGAAATCGCCAAGTTAAATTTTAAAAATTGGATTAATCGACGAATCATTTTATAAATTTTAGGTAGATTCTTTGTTACTCTAATTAAAAGAAATGGGCAGTATTCCAAATTTATGCGAGTATATCGTTTTTTATGTTTGAAATATTAACGGTGAGTACCCAAGCCATCTGGAGCATGGAAATACGTGTCGTTACATTGTTCGTAATAATTCATCGCTAAAAATCTAATTCGCAGTTTTTAAAAACCAAAGTTGAAAAAATAATTTACTTACAAAAATATTTTATATTTTGATTCCACAATATCTACTTTGCGAAATTGACAAAACAATGTCTGGATTATCAACACGTAAATTTCCAAATTTTGAACCTAAATTGGGTAATGAGGGTTCAAATCAGAAACCCAAAATTTTTGCCACAGTCTTTCGACGTCTTTTCACAACTTTTGTTCCCTCACCTCTTCATCGTTTCCGGACCTAACACCAAAATTACCGAATTACAAACAGTTATGCAAATCATACCTCAATCGTACGTGATTATACCAGGCATAGAAAAATTCACCCAACTCGTGAAATTTTTATTCACGAAAAAAAACCTCATCTATGTACATATGACAAAGTAAACAAGTATTTATCACAAGATAGGAAAGAATACATATATACGTAGGATATGTATATCGTGTATTTGATATACTTTCCTATACACGTGTCTATTTATTTGGTTGAAAATTTAATTTATGCGCGGACATCTGCATATTAACAAACAGTTTATATCTAACGCGGTTTCTCTGCTCATGGTTTCGTATAAAATGAAGAAATTTTGATCGAAAGAGAGAAAAACGGTGCGCCGCAGACCCAAGGCCGCAGCCTAGCCAGACCCAACCCATGGCGAAATAATATTTCTTCATTTCTTTGAACATTTATTTTCGTCGTATTAAACATATATCTACCTAATATACCACGTACGGTAATTATTTAATTCAATTTACCCATCTGCGACAATAAAATAGGCCAAATGTTATTATTTTTCGCGTTAATGTAACTTAAATGTACCTAAACCTATACATATAACATTACCAGCATTACACTGTAAGCACAGGAGTATGAGAAACGTGCGTAGTGCGGTTATCACCTTCGCAGAGTCGTTGAAAAGCACGCGAGAAAAAAAAACAACAACGAGTTACCATATATCAAAATAAGAGAACCCTGCTGCGTTGTCATAACACTTTTTTTTCTTCTTTGAACTAGGAAAATTCCCGAGTCGACAATACGATAGTACATAAGGTAGCAAAGGATTATAAAATTTCGTGCAATTATTATACTCGTACACATTTCGCAAGCTAAAAAACCATTTCGCAGTTTATTATCTCGCCTGATGATTAATAAATTCGTTATGATAACTGCAAACTACAATACCATGCTATTTTTCTACCAAACTCGTAAATCGTATTAAAAAAAGAGCGAGATAAGTGCAGCGTTTTTTTTTTATTCCATATGGTAACGATTTTTTAGTGGGACCGAGGACGAGATGTAGAAAAAACAAAAATAATATACGTAATTACCTATTTGGAATCGATTCCTTTCGAGCTTCCGTTCCTTTCGAGAACGTACTCTGACATCGAGCCAATAATTTCCAAGTAGGTAAATCAACAAATCAAACCATTAAAATTTCAGTTCCTTTGATGTCATTTTTTTTCACCATGCCATCGTACATACCCGATACACAATTGAATAGAATTTCAAATACATAACTTGTACATTCGAACAAATATTTGTACGTATCCGACAATTTCACCCGTGAAAACATAAACGTTTCATTTTTCAAAATACCTACGTATCAAATCAACAAGGAAAAATTTGTTTCATGTTATCGTACGACGAATAAGTGCTTATACGAGTTATTTAAAAAAACCCCAGAACCGAATCGAATCTCAGGAGAAACAAAAAGATAAAAATATTTCCACCGATATCAAAATAACACCAGAGCTTTTAGTTGTGCTGTAAAATCAAACCATTGGGATTGGTCGGAAATGTGCGTTAGTTTTGCTAATACATAAGAAGCTATTTTACTTAGGTACTGATTTCCCAAATCCCTGATAGCCTTTTAGTTTTCAGTTCCTGGTTTACGTTTTTTGCTTTTTACCAACATTACACGAGTAATTTCAAAGATTGGGTAATCGAATCGAGCAAAAAGGCGATTATTTTAATTACATGGAATATTTTTCAACCCTTTGTATGATTGGATTACTTGTTGTGTAGCCGTATTCGAGGGAAATTCTCTAGGCTGAATTTACGTAAGTATGAAAATTTATTCGTCTTTAGGTTTTCGTCATTTTTCACATCCTAAGTCCGCAGACGAAACAAAACTCGTGTTAGGTATACCGAGGGATTTAACTCATTCGAAAGAATAAAAAATAATGTACGAATACGAATTTCGAGGCGGTTTTTTTTTGCCTTAATGGTAAAAAGCCTATAAGGTCTTTTGGTAAAGAATATTTATTTACAATACTTTTTGATTTTTGACACGAAATAAATTTCATGTTATTGTTATAACAACAAGGAAAAAATAGTAAAGTGGTATATTTGCAGATGGGGTGATTTTTATGATTATTTGAATATAAGAAATAGGCATCGAATGTAAAAAAAACATCACCAGTAGGTAGGTAGATACCTATATTATAATTAGACCAATTTAAATGAGTATAAATTGGAAAGAATTTTATGATTGTGTTTTCCTGGATTATATATTTCATCAGAAAATATAGTAGGTACCCGTACTGCTCTATGTTTATATACGAATGCAGTCCATCATCAAAATATTTACAAAATTGTTCGACGTAAAATTAGGATGAATTAATGTATAGATACAAATAACAGCAATAAAATAAAGAAGGTGGTAAAAATAACACACGTTGAAAAAAATCTCCGGTTTATTGCCCTCGGTTCGTGTAGCAAAATTCGCCCACTAAAATCGTCCAATTTATACAAATTTACTATTCGATGTTTTCAATAATATACTGGTGTATGACGTTTTTCAACGTGTAGGTATCACGATTTATTCATTTTTAATGCTGTTAAATAGGTAATTAATTAAAATCAGATTTTTTAAAATTCCTTTTCTATAAAAATGACTATATTTTCATTGAACTTGGTGATATTCTCTCTTTTGAAGACCCAAATGCAGAGCTGAACTGAAGGGGGAGAGGGGCAGGAGCAGCTTATACCTCTTAGTATTCAAAAATTTTTGGTTTCAATCGAAAAAATTGAAATTTATACCAAAAAATTAAGATTTTTGAGTCATAAAATCATGTCTTGAGTCGACCTATCATCGTAATGAATCGAGGAGCTATGATGATTCATCTAACTAAATAATTTCAGTAAGAAAATTCAACTTACAAGTCAGAAAAATATGCCCAAGTACAATTATTGTATTTGGACCTACTTTTCTTTACTCAGAACCATCTGAACCCTTCCTTGACGAATGAAATGTAGAAAAAAACGATGAAATTTCACAAAGCTTACCCTGAAGTGCAGCTCCAAAACAAAAGTGCAATTTCCAAAGTTCAATGAAATACAATTACGTCAAAAAAAATAAAACAATTTCAAACAAATGAATCTCCATTTTCGGTCATTATTTTCATCCAAAAGTCACAAAAATGCTATAAGTAACTTTGATTCCAAATTGAAAAAATTCACAAATTTTAAAATCAAAATTTAGATTTTAATCACAAATTTCGGCTAGGAAAAAATTATTTTGAAAATATTCTTATTTTGATCTAAAAATTATATAAATTGCAAAATTTTGATTTCGAAGTCGAAAAAATACGAAATTTCGAAGCAAAAGTAAAAATATTCACAATTTTTGATCAATATTTCTAATCATAACTTTGATCCCAAAATTACACAAATAATGTTATTTTGATTCCAAAAGTTGTAAAAATGTCAAAGTTTTAAATCAAAACGAAAAAAGTCAAAATTTTTGACTAGAAAATAATTTTTTTGAACATTTTTTTTCAAAATCAAAAATTACAAAAATTGTTACATTTTGACTTCAAAGGCGAAAAAATACAACATTTTGTTCGAAAAGTCAAAAAATTCACGGCTTTTGATCAATATTTCTAATCATTTTTTCGACCATTTTTTTCAAAATCAAAAATCACAAAAATTGCAGCATTTTGATTTCAAAGTCGAAAAAATTTGAAATTTTGATCAAAAGGTCAAATATTCACGAATTTTGATCAATATTTCTAATCATAACTTTGATCAAAAAATTACACAGATAATGTTATTTTGACTCCCAAAGTTGTGGAAATGTCGAAGTCTTAAATCAAAACACAAAAAGTAAAATTTTTGATTGGAAGAGAATTCTTTCAAACATTTTTTTCAAAAACAAAGATCACAAAAATTGGAACATTTTGACTTTAAAATCGACAATATACGAAATTTTGATCTAAAAGTCCAAATATTTACGATTTTTGATCAATATTTCTAATCATTTTCTTGACCATTTTTTTCAAAATCAAAAACCACAAAAATTTCAACATTTTGACTTCAAAGTTGAAAAAATACGAAATTTTGAATCAAAAGTCAAAATATTCACGATTTTTGATCAATATGTATTTCTAATCATATCTTTGATCCAAAAATTACACAGATAATGTTATTTTGATTAAAAAAGTTGTAGAAATGTCGAAGTTTTAAATCAAAACACTAAAAGTCAAAATTATTGGCTGGAAAATAATTTTTTCGAACATTTTTTTAAAAAATCAAAAATCACAAAAATTGCAACATTTCGACTTCAAAATCGAAAAAATTTGAAATTTTGATCACAAAGTAAAAATATTCACGATCTTTAATCAATAATTTCTAATCATAACTTTGATTCCAAAAGTCGTAAAAATGTCAAAACTTGAATTTAAAAGACAAAAGGTCACAATTTTTAGCTGGAAAAGAATTTTTTAAACATTTTTTTCAAGATCAAAAATCACCAAAATTGCAACATTTTGACTTCAAAGTTGAAAAAATACGAAATTTTGAATCAAAAGTAAAAAATTCTCGTTTTTTGATCAAATTTTCCGTCAGTATTTTTATTTTAAAGTCACAAAAGTACCATAATATTGATTCAAAAGTTGGACTATTAAAAATCCATTCGATTTTAAAATCATAAAAAAAAATAAATTTGAATTAAGTATAAAAAACAAATCATTTGAAATTTTTGAAAATAATTACGAGTTTGTATGAAAAATCTCAAATAATTTTCAAAATCATAATTCAATTTCGAAGATATGAAAAAATTCATAATTTGATAGGTAAGTAAATAAAACACGAAAAAGTTATATGATTTAGAATTTAAAATCATTACCTATTTAGAAAAATTGTTGGTACCTAATGGAGCTATATTTGGGAGGCTCCAAACTTTTCTTAGAATTTTAGTTTTGTGATGCCCTTTTCTGCAAAAATTTTCACGCTCGCTTCACTTGGGCTTAATACATTTACTTCTTTTGGCAAAATAATGTAAGTATGTATTTTAGAATTTTACATTAATTCAAATTTTGTCAACCCCCCCCCCCCCAACCCGCTCCTGAAATCATTTTTTGGCTATACTACTGCTAAATAATTCCAACTAAAATATTTCAAGTTGGGAAAGTATGATAACTAGTAAAATACTCTGCAGGAAATAAATACTTGAATGAGCTTTTTTTGTTTCGTCAATTTTTTTTAGTCGTTTAGTCGAATAATTTTATTAAAAACGAGTCAAAATTTCAAGATTCTGTCCATCTAATATTCCAACTTCGGTACATCACTGCCCAAATATAGAAAAATCAATAGAATTTTCAGTTCTCAATTCTTTTTTTGATATTTTTCAATCTTAACACCTAAAATATTACCAAAAAAATAAATGCTGGTTAGTATTTATTAGTTCTTGTAAAAAATTTTCCGACACAACCCCCTTCCCTGACTCTCCTCCTAAAGCTAGTGACTGGACTGATTCGTTTAAAAATTAGGACACAATTAGGCCATTTATATTTGACAGTAAACAGACGTGATAATGCAACTACATACGAATTCGATTTAGTAATATTGAACTCTGCATGATTTTCCAATTCGACGAAAACAACGCTGCGTGGATAAAATTAATCCAAAAAAAGACAATATCGATTTTAATTTATGATATTTGCTCGTCGAGAAAAAACACTACAAAAAAGAACGAGTATTGTTTCGTAAATAGATTTAATAATGCAGAGAAAAGTTGAAACAGATTTTTACTAATACCTCTTTAAAGATATGAGCATAATCTTTGAATACAAAATTCATTACTGTAAGCGAACATTTAATCCTAGTTTTATCGAAGGACCCTCGAGATGTGAGATTATAGGTTCAGAATTGATCGTAAAAATACTTAATTAATTCATCTTACAATGCTCGTTGATTTATTACCCGAGATCTTGTATTCAAATAAATAAGTATTTTTATTCCAACTTGATATTTTTTTGGTAGTGTAGGTAAATGAAGGTACATTGTATTTGTATAGATACATTTGTATCCAAAAGGGTACCCTCCATTAAGAGGGCAAAATGCCCCTGTCCTCAGATTTCGAAAAAATTTTAGTATAGTGTTGGGGGACCCTAAAAAACATTTTTCGTGGAAAAAATTTTTTCGTTCCCCACCCCCCTTCGCCAGGAGGTCGAAAAAATGCGATTTTCAGGTAAAAAATTCTCAAT
>FIZU01029355.1:0-29689 GCA_900064475.1 Pseudococcus longispinus
GTCAGACTTTTTTGGAATTAGAAAAATTTTCAGATTTCAACTGACTTTTTGAACTCAGAAAATTTTTACAGATAATGCTGACTTTTAGACATTTTGTCAGACTTTTTTGGAATTAGAAAAATTTTCAATTTCCATTGACTTTGAGACATTATGTCAGATTTTTTGCACTTGGAAAAATTTTCAAATTTCAACTGCCTTTTTGAACTTGGAAAATTTTTACAGATAATGCTGACTTTTAGACATTTTGTCAGACTTCTTTGGACGAAAAAATTTTCAGATTTTCATTGACTTTTAAACATAGAGTTTTTTGGAATTGGAAAAAAAATTTTAAATCAGCAAAATCATATCCTATGTTTTATAGTTAAGTCCATAAAATTGAAAATTTTCAAGTTCAAAAATTTATCATTTTTGTTTTTTAAAATTTTCCAAGTTCAAAAAAGTATATTTGAAAATCAGCGTAATATCTGAAATTTTCTAAATCCAAGAAGTCTGCCCGACAAAATATCAGAAAATCACCCTGATTTCTAAAATTTTCTCAACTCAAAAGTCTCAATTACTTGTCTGACAAAGCATTATCTCTGAAATTTTCAAAGTCCAAAAAGTCAATGGAAATCTGAAAATTTCTCAAGTTCATAAAGATGAAATTTTTCAAGTCCAAAAATTAATTTGAGTTTTTAAATATTTTCTAAGTTCAAAAAAGTCGGACAAAATGTCTGAAAGTCAATTTTTCAAGTTGAAAAAAATTTTAATTGTTTGTCTGACAAAATGTCTAAAAATCATCGTCAAGGAATTTCGCGTCGGTTTTTACTTTTTCAAGTTCAAAAAGTTAATGGAAATCTTAAAAATTTTCAAATTCCAAAAAAGTCTGACAAAATGTCTGAAAAAAATTTGAATTATTCGACAAAATGTCAAAAAGTTAGCATTATCGACGAAATTTTCCAAGTTCAAAAAGTCAATTGAAATCTGAAAATTTTTCAAAATTCAAAAAAGTCTGATAAAATGTCTTAAACTTATCGTCAAGGAATTTTTTCAAGTCCATAAAGTTGTAATTTTTTAAGTCCAAAAAGGTCTGACAAAATGTATAAAAGTCAGTATTCTGAAATTTTCTAAGTTAAAAACGTCAATAGAAATCTAAAAATTTTTCCAAGTCCAAAAAAGTCTGACAAAATGTCTAAAAGTCATCGTCCGAAAAATGGATACTTAAAATGGACAAAAAAATGGTCAAAATTTTAGGATTGACCCCAGCCATAAGACATATCCATGTGAAATTTTCCACTCTTTTCAAGATTGTGAGATGACTAAATGCCTCTCAAGTTGATCTAGGAGACTGTCCTCTGGCACCAGAAACGACTCGAAGGATTTTTCAGGAAGTGAGGGGCAGGATTACTTAAAATAAGATATTCAATAGCTGAAATTTCATAATCTTTTCCAATATTTTTGTCGTCAAGGGGGTTCAATGAAGAAACTTTTCTTTGATACCAAAATTTCGTGTTTTTTTCTATGCCTGGTAAACATTCTGATTCAACATTCCCCGTAATATTATTCTCTCTCGCAGCCACATAATCACCTACTGCTGAATAATTTGTCATCTGTACGTATACGTACCACCTCGATTAATGGAAAAAATAATGAAACCGTATAACAGTCATTTCGATAGATGAAATCATCATAACAAGTTATCAAAGTAGAACATGATTACGACTGAAAACTGCCACATAAAATCCCACACTATTCATCCGAGTTGACATTATTTTGTAATGTAAATGTGAGTTATTGGTGTATTTTTGAACCCGTGCAGCCACGATCAGGTAAAATATCACATTAACTTCGTTTACCTCATACAGCCCTAGGTACCTGTCCTAGTAAAAATTTTTACAGAGAGTATATAAGACGACGTCACCTCAATATCCTACAGATAGGTACCAAATAGGGTAATTTTTTCAATTATCGATATTCTATAAAACCCTAAAACAAGTTAGAAATTCAAATTGATGATATCAAGGTCCAAAAAAATATAACTTGCAAATCTACAAAACCGTATTCTAAATTGAATCAAAAATCTCTTTCAGGAAGATGAAAAATTATATCTTTCATGAAGCGAATGCTTTTGAAACTTGGAATTGCTTTGGTCTGCAATTTTCAAAGCTCCACAATATTCGAATGGACTTCGTAAATATTTATATGAATTGCTTTTAGGCCAAATTCTTCATCCTTTAGAAGTATTGCATGAATAAGAAACGATGAACCAAAAAAAAAAGAAATTAAACCACATTGACCACGTTATCGAACTATTCACAAAGTAAAATAATTTCAATTCTGCTATAAAAACACGACAGATAAACCATCAATACCAAACCCCCAAATAATTCGATCTCACCACTTTCAAACTAGATCATCTAACCTTAAAAAAATCTTTTTCCACAGCTCCTTCTCCAACAATGTCTCCAAACCAAGCCAAAAACTCAAACAAACATCCACCCCAAGATAAATACACCAAACTTTTACGCTACGTGAAAGAGAAAAAACCCGACAAATTCGTCCGATTTATGAACGCTCACGACGTCAACGTGACTCACGAATACGGAAGCCCCGATAACAGCACATTGCTGGAAATCGCTTGTCGTTCGGCAGGAAACAGTAAAATCGTGGAAACGTTGATTCAACACAACGCTCCTGTAAATTTCATAAATAAAATCTTCGGCAAAGCTCCGATACACGACGTGGTGCAAAACGAAGACATCGATACGTTACGTATCCTGCTGCAGAGCACCAAATGCGACCCACACATTCAAGACAAATATGGTAATTGCGTTCTGCACTATGCAGCTGTGCGAAAAAACGTATCTATCGTGCGAATCCTCAAACAATACCTCGATCCAGACATCGTAGCTTGGAAACTGGTGGACCTAGCATTGGTCGACTTGGTCAATTACCACACCAGCGATCTAATGCGTAAAGAGTTACGCTGCCTTTTGGAACACAACACCACTGAAAAATTATTCAATTTTTTATACAATCGTCAATCCGACCAGTTCATAAAACGCATACAAGAGCTGAAGACCAGCATGGGTAACGAATTCTTGTACGATAACGATGGCTGCAATAGTTACATGCAATATGCTTGCAAAGCAGGCTTCATTAACGTCGTCATCACCCTGCTCGAATCAGAAATCGATCCTAATCATTACTGCTACAGGAACCCGATGAATCCTCTGATGATATCAGCCTTCCAAGGCTATCACCGGATCCTCAAGATATTCCTAGATCACCCAGATATCTCTTTGAAATCCATAGGACAGCACAACGTGCTGCATTGCTTATTCTACGGCATGTTCATGAACCGTAATTACACTCCCGATGACGACGAACCTTGCGACTACCGGATTTGCCTGGATTACCTGCACAAGAAAGCCATCCAGGGCAACAGGCTGGACGTGAATTCGGCCGATGAAGAAGGCTACGCACCTCTGCACTACGCTGTCCAGCTGAACCACAAAGAAGCCATCATGCTTCTCATCGACGCCGGAGCCGACGTCTGTCAGAAAAACTGCAATGGTCAATCGCCTCTCAGTTTGATCAACGCGAGCACCTTGGAGGAGTATCTCGACAACTGTATCTCGTTCAACGACGTCCATTGCGGCGATAAAAACCACATTGTTATCTTTCGTTACAACATTTTTACACCGAGAAGCAAAACATCGTCTCGAAAACCCCACGTTGCTGAGACCGATCCGGTTACCAAGAACGAAATCCAAGATCACGTGTCGGAAATCGGCCCTTTGGTGGAAATGACCAAAACCTCCGAATTGAGGAATCTGCTCAAACATCCGGTTACGATGAGTTTCGTCACGTTGAAATGGCACGTCGTCAAAAAGTTTTTCTTTATTAACGCCATATTATACTTGATTTTCGGCTTGGCGACGAGTTCGTACTTATGTCTGGCTTATTCCGGATCCATTCGCAGTGATACAGGTTTCAACCAATCGAAACAATTGCTCAACGAAACACTCGAGAATTTTACCAAACTGTACAACTCTGACCGCGATACGCACAAACACCTCGGAGAAGTATTCAGCTTCCTCCGCAAATCACTGGTATTTCTCAACAATACGGATCGGAACGCCGGCCAGAATTGGACATTTCGTAATTCAGTAGCTACATTCTTATGCCTGCCATTCGCTTCGCTTTTATTCTTGGTGCTCTGCTTTCGCGAACTATTCAAAATCTCCATTCAGCCTCGACATCACGTAAAATCGCTGGAAAACTGGCTCATAATAATTTTAATCATTATGACCGGTATCCCATTGGCGACGATACCATTCGGCAAGACATTTTCGTACAACGCCATCGCTCCGGCAGCGACTTTCATTATATGGCTGGAGTTCGTTTTTCTACTCGGACGATATCCTTCATTGGCGACCAACTACGAAATGTTCAAAAAGTTCAGCTACTCGTTCCTCAAATTCATCCATTGGTTTTTCTTGCTAATTTTCGCTTACGGTATTAGCTTATATGTGAGATTCCATCAAGAGTCATACGATCATTTCCGCGACTTGCTCATAAATCCATTCGTATCGATTTTCCAATCTTTCGTCTTCAATCCCGGCGAAATCTACGATATACATATTCAAGATCTCACTAAAACTATTTACCTAGCGGTGCTACTCTACGTAGCCATCGTCTTTTTCAACCTTTTGAACGGGTTGGCGGTCACAGACACTCAACAGATCAGATCCGAAGCCGAATTACTCGAGATTATCGCCAGAGTCAAATTCATCTCCCATCTGGAAACGATCGCCTTCGCTGTGCCGGACTCTTATCGGCGATTTTTTGATAAACTCATGTGCAGCAAGAGGAGTCGAAATTGCGTCGAGAAGTTCTATCGAGGGTTACATCTGTTTCCTTATCTTTTCGCCGATCGTACAGTCCACGTGTCGCCCAACATCGGTAACCAGGTGTTGTACGTGACGACCGATGAGAATACTCCGGATCAAGGACCTTACATGGTGCTGAGCCGATGGAAAATCGATTCGGGTACCGTTAAAAAAGCAATGAAAATATACGAGAAACGACTCGAACGAAAGTACTCGGAGGTCGATTACGATCAAATTATCGCCGAGTTGATGCAGCAAAAGGATATGTATCAGATACGAATCGATAAACTGGAGAGTGAAATCGATCGCTTGATGGAAGAGAATACTCGCGTGCGAACGTTACAAGATCAGAATAGTCAATCGTTGAAGGAGATCACGGATTATTTGAAATCGAAATCGTAAACAATTGATTCGCGATCTTGCACGAAGTGAGATTCGCCTAATTTATTTAATATTATTTTCTTTCATTAATTTATGAATATGTATCCGAGTATAAGTTTATCTACAAATTTGAGGGGAAGAGAAGTTGAAATTTTGAGACTGTTTCCAATATCATTCTATGAAAAAAACCAAAGTTGGACTCAAAACAGAGGGAGAGTTGATGGAAAAATTTAAAATTGAATGTTTTTTGATTCAATTCTTACCAGATTGGGAGAAGGGAATCGAAAATATAATTTCATTTCAAGTGAAACTCTAAATAAAGGGAATGGAGTTGACATGAAATGTTGAATTGAATATCGAAGTAAATGTACAAAGTGGCCCAAATAGAAGGGTGCATATTTGAAATATAAAAAAAACCACTTTCACTGAAAAAATATTGAAAACTAAGCCCCTTAGAAAAAGCTAATATCTCATAGAAAAAAGAGAATTTCAAGCCCTACAATTTTCATCCCTTGCATTTTTCTCGTAGCACCCTTAGTTTGACCAGAAAATTCATTGGGCGTATTAAGTGAAAAACATAAATTTTTTTTCTCTTCATTTTCAGAATCATCAACTTTGTAAATTTCCTATAAACATGGATTTTCTGACCAAACTAAGGGTGTTACGAAAAAAATGCGAGGGGTAAAAATTATAGAGCTTTAAATTATCTTTCTCTTAAGAGCTATTAGTTTTTTTCCAGGGGGCTTGGTTTTCAATATTTTTGCAGTCAAAGTGGGTCATTCCATGTAAATTCGGTCGCGTTCTGACCTTGAGTCCTCCGATTTTGCTCAAAATTTTTAAACAAGTTTCTTTTGATCCAAAAGTAAGGTAACCACCGTTGTTTTGCCGCCAACCCCCCTGAAGGTTTTTGGTGGAGCTCTTTTGTTTTTCGACTTTGGAGATTTCTAGTTACAATACCCAACTTTGGCGCCACGTATCTCCAGATTGGTGATAAATAGCGAAAATCGGTAAACGGGACTTTGAAGAGCATCGAAAGGAGATTAAAAAGCGTTCGTGAAAGTTTCAAAAATTGAAAGTTGAACTTTTTCGAGAAAAGCTCAACTTTCAAGAGCTTACACAATTTCAGGGCTATAATTTAAAAATCAACAAAAAATTCTACAGACATTTTTGGGCTACATTGAAAAAATTAATTTTTGTTGTGGAATCTCAGAATCCCCGAGGGGGGCGCTCTGCCCCAAAATTTTGGCAAAATTAAAAAAAAAACTTGTAGCATATCGTTTGTTACATTTTCGATAACGCTGAGTCTGAATATTGCCTTTCTTTTTTGATAGGCCCCTTTCCAAGCCCCCCCACCCAAATTTTGAAAAAGTCAACGAAATCAAAAAAGTTGCGTGGCATATCGTTTGTCATGTTTTTTATAGCGCCGAATTCGAATATCGCCTCACTTTTTTGATGGGCCCCTCCCCAAACTCCATAAGCCCCCAAATTTTGAAAAAAAATCAACAAAATCACGCAACAAAATGTGGGGCTTGTGGAGGGCCTGGGGCTAATATAATTATTAGTTTCTAATATTCGAAGGGGGTGAGATTGGAAAAAATTAATTTCAATGTGTGCATACTTGTAGATGGTTTTTCTGGAATTTTCTTTGAAAAATTTTGATTTTAAAAAATTGCAATTATACGTCAAAGCTTTGATGATGTTGAGGTAGAATTTTTTGTCATATCACCACGGCTAAACAGTTGAACGATTGATGAAATTTCAATAATAGGTAATTTTACTTGAATGTGTAAATGAGATTTTCTAAAAATTTTTTGAAAAATGGGTCAATTACTTATCAAATTTTTTTTTCAAAGTTACTATTCGTTTAATTTTTCAAATAAAAGTTGGATATCAATTTCATTTTTGAATCAAGTTATTCCTGCACGAAGGGGAATTCTTGAAAATTTTTTTTCAAAAGACCACCCACACGATGAAATAAAATTATATTTTTAATCCCTCCCCCCACTCCACTTTTTAGGAATCTTTATGGGTTTCCAGCAAAAAATTACCTTTCATATTCCAAAAATTTCTGTCCACCCCCCCCCCCCCCCCATCTGTTTCGATCCTCCTTCGGTTTTAAACCTCCACAATTGCAGCTTTTTAAAATTAAAATTCTGAAACAAAAGTTCCCAAAAAACCATTAACACATTTGAAATGAAATTATATCATATTGTTTACATTTCGGGTCAATTTTTTCAACCTTTCTTGGGCCTCTTTGATAGAACGAAAAATTGAATGTTTTTTGACTAAATTTTGAATTTTTTTTTTTTTGTTATTTCTTTATTTTCATACTCTGTAAACACCATAGACAATCTGTCCATTCTGTTGAAACCGTTCAATTAAATAAATTATCTACGTGAATTGTGTATGCATTTCTTAAAATCAAATTCGAAGACGCTACAAAACATGAAAATTTTCCAAGTTTTGATACTCCATCATCATTTCGAAGCTGGATAAAATTTACACAAAATGGAATCAGCAAGAAGATGTTGCTTTACGAAATAGTTGAAACGAATTTTGTGTAGGTAGGTACATATTGCTCAACTGCTTATCTATAATTTTTAATCAGTTTCAATTTATTATTTTTTCCTGAAATACATACGAATACGAGTAAGTAGTAGGTACGTATAAAAATTGATAAAATATTTCCGCTGTAATTTTCCCCGAATGTACTGATAATTCATTTCGTAGAAAATTTACAGTATAAAACGCGCCAAGCGTACATGAGGGTTTTATCACAGATTATTTCATATTCTGTGCCTAATGGTTTTGTATAAGTATGTTTATCAAAACAATAAACTTTTTTTCCTACATCACTCGAGAAGGCAGAGACGAAACCTGATTAAGATCAAAGGGAGAGGGGCCGACGGAAAAATTTGCGTCGACTTTATCGTCCTCCTACTCCAATTTTGATTCTCAAGTTTTCTATGCTTACTATCAAGCCCGTAGCTAGGATATTTTACTCAGGATAAATGGAATTGTAAACAGGACATCCAAGAGATGAAAATGGAATATTTTTTAAGGGGTCTACAATGCAGGATCAATACCAGAACACGAAAAAAACAGTAGGTTTAGGCAAAAAAAATTTTTAAATGTCTATGATTTTGGAAAGAATTTTCAGAAACATGGGAAAAGGAAGAAAATTTTTTATTGCTCAGTCAAAACGAAGGCTAAGGGAGACATTTTCGAAAAAATGACGTTCAAAAATCAAAAATTTACCATTTTTAGGTTTTCGATAATACAAAAAAAAAAAATAGAAACGAGAAAAAATTTTGGTGATTAAAAAACATGTTAAAAAGAGGCGAAGTTTGCGAATTCTTTCAACTAGGGAAAAGGGTGTTTTTGAATATTTTCCCCCTTTTTGACTCCCTTCCTCCCGTATCTATAACAGAAACTTCAACGAGTTCAGTACCCTCAATTTAAATTATATCTAGTGTCGCGTATGAATGGGTAGTTGCCCCCCTCAAGAGTGTGATATCGAATCGAACGCTTATCACTCCAGAGGAATGACTCAAATTGTTCATTCTATTTCGTTTTATTTTTCCCAACGTGAAGATAATTGAGGCTTTCGTGAGAAAAACCTATGTAACACAATAATTCTTGTTACTCGACATCTAGAAATTTTCATCACTTGAGGAGGATCAATGATTAAAGAATTGCTTTATACGTGCAAAAAAGCACGACGTTCTACATGAAGGAAAAAAATGAATCATTATAGAAATTGGAAAAACAGCAAATACGTTTCCTCTCATCACACGTAATTACGTTACTTTTTATGAAACTTAGGTACTTAATTAACTATCTACTGAAGTGCTCATCATTTCATTCAAGAAGCACACCAAGCGTGCATTCAAACTAATCGTTCATTGAGTATTTTGTTATCGAATATGATTTGAAGACTACATGCCACCAATCGGATTTCAAGTGAGTTAAAATTTAACATAATTACGAAATAAGCTATGTATTCACTATTTTCGTGTAATAGAATTTTCATACTCTTACCGAAAACGTCCTCCATTCAAAATCATGACTCGAATTGGAATACAAAAATGATGGAAATATTTTCTGGCAAATTCTGCTCTGGTTTCTGAAAAAATTACAAAAAATATTAGAAATATTTCAGTTTTTCAAAATGGCATCTTCCATAAAATAAAGGAACAAGTTCAATATTATTGTATCACTGATTTTATAATACAAAGTTGTAAGCTTTTAAATATTTTCAATGAAAAAAAAAGGAGGGACCACTTTAATAATTTGAGGTCTACTGAAGATCACTTTCAAAAATACATTCCTCCCCTGACATCAACCATCGAGCATTCGATACGTACAAATCGAAAACTTTATAAAACCTCTCAATTTTAATCTCAACATATCTTTTTTCACACAGGTAAAAAAAAGAATGTCCGCCGAAGAATTCGAAATCATCCACCATCCATTTAGAGGTACCTCCTACCAAACAAACATACAACCCGCGTTACTATCACTACTCCACGAACAAAACTATTCTAGTTTCGATCAACTTGTAAAATTAGTCGACTTTGGGGCTTTCGACGTGCATTATTTCTACGAAGAACCAGATAATGGCACATTGCTGGATATCGCTTGCCGTTCGAAGGGCAATTGGAGGTTCGTAAAAATGCTCATTCTGTACAACGCCAATGTCGACTTTGTTAATCCGAAACGAGGCAAAGCTCCGATACACGAGGCGATCGAAAGCAACGATATCGAAACCGTTAAAGTCCTTTGCACAGAAAAAATCTCATCCAGCGAATGCAACCTCGTGAATGATTTCCAACGCAAAGGCTGCGATATTAATATAACAGATAGTCGTGGTCGAAATGCAGTCATGGTAGCCGCATACTTCGCTCGTTACGATATTTTAAACATATTGTTGAAAAATAGTCATCTTTTGCTCGACCCTATCCAAGAAAAGACCATATTGCATTCGTTGGTCGACGGATGGATGGAAATTGGTGAACAAGAAGGAACCACGGATGAAAATAATAAATATCACCGATGCCTGGACCTTATTTTAAAACAATCGCCAAGAGATGAACTGCACAGCTTACTCAATTATATCGAATCGCAACCCATTTATTACACAAATGAAAACGAAAGTGACCGAAATGAGTTTTTCAAGGCGTACGTGGAACCTAGACTTGAGAAATATAAGGTAAGGATATCATAATATAATTAGGTAAATTATGAAAGATGTGTAAACGGCGCCGAACGCTAATTTTTTTTTAGAATTTTCAAAAATTGGCAAAATTGTCTGAGAATTAATCTAAAATTGAAACGAAAATCGAGGAACTATATATTTAATTTATAAAATTGGGCAAAAAGTTGAAAAAAAATTTAAGAAATGAGAACTGAAAAATTTGAACATGTCGAAACTAAAACCCCTGAAAAAAATTGCTCATGAAGAAGGAGAATTTTAGGCTCTACAATTTTCATACCCTGCATTATTTTCGTATAACCCATAATTTGGCCAGAAAATTCATGTTTATGCGAAATTTAATTTTCAAAACCGTCAAGAAATGAAATTTCGTGAAAATTATTGAAAATGTTGTTGAAAGAGTTCAAATTTTGTAAACACGTTGAAAATTTCCAAGAAAAGTACTGTAAAATCGTAGAATAAAGTAGTCCAAAAACCATAAAATTTATTGAAAGTTTTTTAAAAATTATTAAAATTGTTTTAGAAAACGGTAATAGCCTAAATATCGTAGATGAGGGGGGGGGGGGGGACAAAGGGGGGGGGGGGGGGGGGGGTCAAACAATTACGAATTAATGACAAAGATTGTAAAAACCGCTTAGATTTTCATAAAAATTTTAATAAACGTGTTAGGAAAAGCCAAAAAAATCATCAAAATCATCAAAAATGGTGCCAAACAGCCAGAATTTTTACAAAAATTCGTAAAAATGAATAAAAAACATAAAAAACCGTTAAATTCGTCGAAAATGTTGTAAAAAGTTCAAAAAATCATAAAATCTTTATAGAGTTATTTCTTTGTTAATTTTTAATATTCCTAAAATTTATATATATATCATCAAAAATAATGTAAAATTGGTAAAAAAAAAATCATGAACATTTTGGAGAACTTTGCGAAAAGTCTGACAGTTTTTACGAGATTTTCGATGGATTTTATAATTTTTTGACAATTTCAATAATTTTTACCACCTTTTCAACAAATTTTCATGATTTCTTCACAATTTTTATTGTATTAGGCCTAACGTTGATTCTTATGAAATTTTTGATATTTTTTCCAACACTTTCAACTATTTTCACGATTTATTGACCGATTCAATCATAATTTATATGATTAGGTATAAAATCGTTACAATGTTTGAATCATTTTTGCAATCTAAAATAAGACATTCGAAGCAACAAAATTTTGGACGCGCAAATTTTCCTGACTCAATGTGAAATACTGCAGAAAATATTCATAAAAGAAGAAAAATCGCAAAGTTCTCATAAAAGTTTGTAAAAACAATGTAAAAATGAACAGAAAATTGTAAAAAATTGCAATAAGCAGCGAAATTTTGGGGTAAAAATGTAAAAACATATCCAAAAATTTTCAAGAAAATTGCAAAAAATTAACTAAACTTTTGAAGTTACGAAAAAAAAATCAATAAAATCCAAAAAAATGTGTACAAGATTACGAAAGATCACAAAAAGGTGAGTAAAACTGGAATCGAAATTCATGAGAAATTGTTAAAATCGCGTAAAACATCGCCAAATTATGAGAAATATGGAAAAAATGTAAAATTTTCTAAAAAAACGATAGAGGGTCTTTCATCGTAAATATTTCAAAACTTAGTTTGCAGCGAGTGATTTTTACGCTACCTTTTTATTGTAAATATCATGAAATTAAATATCAAAAAGAAAACGGACTTATCGAATTAAAAAATCAATTACCAATTAAATATCAATGAATGAATTAAAAAATCGGAAATAAATATCAAGGAAAAAAATCAAGGAACAATTTTGAAACCACGAATATCTGAAAAACTTGAACTTAACAACCGACAGAAACCAAATATTTTAAAAACAACTAAACAAAAATTTCAAATTTAATAAATAAACCGACGAAGCAAATAAGTAAAAAGCGGACTAAATTTGGGTGACACCGGGCACTCAAAAATTTAATTTCCTCGTTTTATCAATCACCAAAAAAATAATTCAAAGAACCATTCACTTAACATGGTTACTCCACACATGTCAACAAATACAAAAACCATCTTAACTGTTTTGTCTTCGAATCTCAATTATCATAATTTTTTTTATGCCCCCAGGTCAACAAACCGGATCGCAATCTCAAATCATTCAAAACCCAGCACGAAACCCCCTCGCAAGCAAATTTTCCTTCGCCATCGCAACAGTCAACCCTACAATTCCATCTGAAGAAGAAAAACTTGGTCGAATTTGAAGCCACCCTAATCACAGACACTTCCACCTTGACTTATTTCTATCCGATAGAAGAAGGGACATTATTAGACATCGCTTGTCGATCACCCGGGTATAGTCAATTCGTGGACATAATCTTACAACAACATGCCATCGATATAAACGCCCTAAACAAGACAACTGGTAAAGCAGCGATACACGAAGCTGTACAAAAATCCGACTCGAGTACTTTACGCTGCCTCCTGCGGAAGGTCGATTGCGACGTTAATCTGCCATGTTCCAAAGGCTTCAGCCCTTTGGATTACGTCGCCATGCACAAACGAGTTGATTTCATCGAACTGCTATTTGATTACGGAGCTCGTAAGCCACAAGCCATCGCACCGGTTTCGAAACGACGATTGGATGTGCAAAAAATGCAGAAAATCGTCGCTCAGTACACTCCGGTGATGAGAGCGGCTCGATATGGTAATTTCCAGACATTCGTGAAGTTGATGAAAGAACCCTCGGTATCTGTAGAGCCTTCGGTGGATAATAAGACGGTAATGCACATGGTGCTGGATGGTATAATGGCGTCCAAGTATCAAAACAGTGTCGGCAGATTGCATGGTAAGCATTCGGCTGCCGGAAAGAATGATTTCGATTGCGAGAAAGATACGATAATTCAGCCACTGAACTTCAGCTTGTTTGCGAACGAGGCACAGGATCATCATGGATTGCTGAAATATTTCTTGAGAGGGGTCGATCAACTTCAGTATGTGAATCATACAGACCAAGATGGTAACACAGCTTTGCATTATGCGGTCGCTTGGGAAGATTTGGCCAGTACAGAGGCTCTGCTGCAGGCAGGAGCTCACACCTGTATACCGAACAAACATGGGACAATACCTTTGAGATCGCTGTCGAGGATCGTGTTGGAAAAACACCTAGATCGTTGCATTTCGTCCAACAACAAGTACCCTCTGGAACACAGCGATTACGCGATTACCTTCGACTTCAGCACATTATTTTCAGTGTGTAAGAACGGGACGTTAGGAAGATACGCGGACGCGGACCGTAGACTGATTTCAATTTCCAGCGAAGACGGTCTTCTCGACAACGACCATCATCAGACTAGACTCGACGACGAAGTTATTTACGTACGAGCAACAGAAAAAGTAGACCTAGGGCTGACGTCGAGATCTGCCAAACAGACGAACACTGATCACCGAGTTACACGAGAAATAGAACCGATACTGGTAATGTACAGCGAATCCGAATTGAGACCTCTTCTCAAGCATCCTCTTGTGCGGAGTTATTTGGATATCAAGTGGGGCATCGTTGGCAAATACTTCAAGTACAACTTGGCGTTGTATTGCGTTTATTGGCTGTTACTCAGTGGTTATTTGTATTACACCTTCGAGACCTCGTCAAACAATTCTGCAGCAAACAACAGTACCCAAACATCTACAGATTCCAATGGCTTCATCTTACCAAAGAGTTGCGATTATTTTTGGCGAATATCCATTCTTGTCGTATGCCTGGTGCTCTTATTCAGGGAACTGTTTCAAGCCTACGTTCTGCCCACGTCATACTTGAAGTCGCTGGAGAACTGGTTAGAATTGAGTTTGTTCGTATCGACGTTTGTTCTGCTGGCGACCTTTGATGACCCTAATACATCGCTGACAGCCTTCGTAATTCTGGCTTCGTGGCTCGAGCTGGTTTTGTTGATAGGTCGTCATCCATGGTGGTCGACTCACATCGAAATGTTCAAAACCGTGTCGTTGAACTTTTTCAAATTTTTACTCCTGTATTCCATCATGATCGTTGCGTTCGCGTTCAGCTTTTACGTTCTGTTCAAACAAGAATGCAAAAGAGGTTGTAGTAAGCCTTCGAAATTTCCCAACATCTTAATAGCGATTTTCAAAACGCTCATCATGCTAACCGGCGAATACGACTCCGGCTCCATTGAATTCGATCCGAATTTAAGTTTCGGGCATCTGATTTTCATTCTGTTCGTCATCACAATTTCAATCGTGCTGTTCAACTTGCTCAACGGGTTGGCTGTCGGAGATACGCAAAAAATCCTCGCCGAAGCCGAAACAGTCGGAATAAGGTCTCGTGTAAAATTCATCCAGTATGTCGAAAGTATGGCCGAACACGATCCCATACAATGTTTAAATGCTTTAGATGAATCCGTAAAATTTTTATATAATCTACGTCCGTGGAAGAAATCTCCTCCTTTTTACGGTCAACGCGAATGGGTGAAATTTCAAAAGAAAATCAGCCTAAATTATCACCTGGGTCGATACTTTATCAAGGTTTTTCCCAAAGACGGGCGTTCCGATTTGAAAAAGGTGAAAATTAATCGAAAAATTATCGACGATGCTGTAAAAATTGTTCAGAAATCAAACCAACGTCACGACGTCCCTGATGATGACCAACATCCTCGAATCGTACGCAGGATTTTCAAACGAAACCGCAAAGGTTTCCAATCGACATCATTCCCGTGATGAACGTGAAAGATTTATTGAAGAGATAATCAACTGATTAAGTCTATGTAATCGATTTTTTAAATATGAAACCGGTTTCTTGATTCCCAGCCAGTCCGGGCATGGGTCTAAAATTGCTGAAAAAGCAATTGAAAGCCTCCATTATGGGAAACTGTGTGCCGTTCAATTCATATTGTTTGTATCATATTATTCATTTGTACCTTGTATCAATTTAAATAAAACTAAAAACTCCAATGCACTTATTTCAATCGAAAAACGTATCAAAAATAAAAGGGTGTACATTTAAAAAAACGATTTTAAGAACAGAGAGTAGAATATGAAAACAATGGTAATTTCAATCATTTTTACAAAATTTTCAACAATTTTCATGATTTTTCGGGCATTTGGCATTCGAAAAATTTTCATATGTTAAATTTTGGCTCGAATGGCAGATTTTTTTAAATTGGAACAAGGCAGAAGATCTCAGAAAATTCAACCCAATTCAGGGATGGCCTCAACTGGAATCTGGGTGGTCTACCCGACCCCCCAAATATTTTAAAAACTGCCAAAATGTTGGCAAAATTGGGTAAATTGGACAAAAAGTGGGGGAAAATCTGAGTAAAGTTGGTGAACTTTTCAAAATCTTAAAAATTGGTCCAAATACCTAAAAATTTTCGCTTGGGCTCGTATTGAATTAATTTTTTTGAACGAAGTGAGGGATACATGTCTACATTTTACCTCAAATCACTTTTTTCCCGTCACCCTCCCCCTTTGAGTGGGTAACTGGCTCGATTTTGACTAGATTTCCTACATCTTTTATAATCGGTAAAATGAAGATGTAATTAATACTGAAATTGGTGCAATTTTGAGATTTCTTGTATAGAATGTGCTTTCGATCATTACTTTTTTTTGACAAAATTTTCGTCCTTGCTTCGTCGGGATCAATGTAAATTAAACTTTTTCAAAACAAAATAATGGACATATTTTTAAACTTTGCATTATATCACATTTTTGATCGTCAATTTCTCTCCTTGAATAAATGCCACAATTTTAATTACATTTTCGAAATGTTATTGATCTCTCGATAAAAGTTGCCAAAGCCGTCAAAAAAAATTGGGAAAATCGTATCGAAAAGTTGACAATTTTGAATCTCAGACCCCCCTCCCACTGGCGGCAACTAATAATTTTATCTTTCTATCGTTTCATTTGAATTTGATGTGATAATTTTATATCTACAGTTGTTTTTTGATTGTAATAATTTTATCTTTCTATCGTTTCATTTGAGTTTGATGTGATAATTTTATATCTACAGTTGTTTTTTCTCAATTATTTCATAGCACCACATGAAATAAGTGAGAAAAAACAACTGTAAATATAAAATTATCACATCAAATTCAAATGAAACGATAGAAAGATAAAATTATTAGAATCAAAAAACGGATTTCAGCCCCAAATTATTTCTTGAATTTGAAAAATGAAATTTTCTGTTTTTTTTTTTTTGCAGACTGTTAAGGATGCAACCAAAGGGTGGCAGGAGGCAGCTTGCCTTTCCTGTGTATTTCAAAAGGATACAATGGGTTTTTGGACACCAGTCCACAAAATCACGATTTTACCAACTAAAAAGTTCAAACAATTTGAAAACGTCAACCAAATATTTGTGTTGAAATTTCAGTTTTGAATGCCTTTTTTCGAAAAATTTTCGCCCTTGTTTCGCTCGGACTCAATACTGTATTTGTATTTCCTTTATTTGACAAAATAATGGATATTTTTCAAACAAATATTACAATTGTACATAAAATCGCATTTTTCTTCTTACTGAACTCGCCACCCCTTGAATCAGTTCATCATTTAGAGGTATTCTAACGGGTCCGGACCCCCTCCCCCTCCTTGACCACTAAAATGTTGGAAAACGATGGTGAAATTTTAGCTTTCGAATGATTTTTTTCTGCAAAAGTTTGGGATGAATAGGCACATTTGGTTATTTTAGCAAAATGTTGAATATTCTTTCAAAATTTTTTATGAATAAGTTACATTTTTTTCGTCAAATATGTTACCCCTTGAATCAATTAAAACAGTGGAGTATTTAGGGGGTTTTCAATGGATCTGGACTCCCTTAACGACCGAAGTGCTGGAAAAAGTTATGAAATTGTAGTTTTTAAATCCCTTTTTCTGCAAAGAATTTCACCCATAAATTTTTAGTACTTTTAGTTGGCATTTTCAGTGATTTTGCTCTCCCTGGAAAATCCTTTCGGTTCGTCCCTGTGAACTGCCCACCTCCCCCCCACTCCAAATCAGATTTTTAATAAATTTTTTAAGCCTCTGTGTTTACGAAAAATCTTGAGCACTACATAGGAAAATTTCAGATTGCCGCGCCTGCCTTCCCCCCCCCCCCCCCCCCCCCCGAAAAATCCCTAAATCCATGACTAACCCAATTCAACTCAAAAGCAGGACTCCTGCATGGAAAATAGGGAAAACAGGAATGTCAGACAGTCTGGAATATTTCTAACAAATTTTCGACGGTGTTTCAAAGACTTTTAACGATATTTGAAACGTTTTTCCATGAAATTTTGAAACAATTTTGATTTTTATCGTTACATTTAATGCAAATTTTCAACAATTCTGACATCATTATGATAATTTTCACATTTCGAGCAATTTTTCACTCGTAGCGAAATTTTTTGTAGATAAATCGTGACGAGAAACACCAATAAAATACTCGTAATGTTGAACCATCTGCATTAAATACTACAGTATTTTTAGAAACCCTTGAAGTACCTTTTGTCATTTTTCGTACTCGTGCATCTTTCAAATTCTTTTTTCAGTTATTTTTCATGCACTGGACAACTCATGCCTTGTATCATCGTTTCATTTACGTCATCGACAGTTGATTTGCTAACAAATAGAACGCAAAAGACCTTATCAATGATAATACAATCTACACGATTCCTATGATAAAAAATAAAAAAAAGTATAACACTGCACTAGCCTTTTTTCGACCGATATTATACTTGAATGTGGCAATTGGCATGTGTTCAATTTTGAATTCGAATTAAATAAGGCGGCACCTGTGATGAATAAGGTAAGCTAATATTTGATGTACATTTTAAAATTTATATAAGGAGTAGAAAATCTTGAACATGCAAAATTTTTCATTGAAACATTACAAACGAAACAAATCGCGAATCAGTTGTTCCATAGAAAGGTTGAATAACTTTTTTATACAAATTCTACAGTAAAGGTAGGTAATTCAATGTATTTTCGTCTAGTCATTCAATCATTCATAGGTAGGAGAATATACTCATAATATACGTTTTCACACTTCGTCGCATTACTGAGAACTAATTAGACGTTTCGGTCTTCCTCAAAAATACTAGGATATTTTCTAAAATGTTGGATAATAATCAAAGTTCCTGGATCATTTTTCAATCGAGATTTTTTCACAACTTGATTATCTAGTCTTTGTTTCTTTTTAAATTCTATACTTCGGCGTGTAAAAGTGATATCATGATCGTAATCATCTAGGATACAGATTTTTATCATTTCTCAAAAATATGTAACGTAAATTGCAATTTCTTTGAAATTTTCTTATCAAAAAACTAATCAACTTCATCAAATGATGAATATCTTTGAAAACTAGTGCATATCTACTCGTACGTAACTATACGTATTAAGTATACGTATAGATGCATCAATGTATTCGCTTAGTCTTACTCGCCAGGTACTTGCAATCCTCTAATTACACACTTACACAGAAAAAATATGGTCAATGGGATTTTAATTTTTATTACTTTTTTCTTCTTTTGAAAAATGAGTAATTAAAGAAAGGAAATTTACATGAATAAGACAAAATTTGCTCTCCTCACATCAGTAGTTTGAGCAATTGGGTATTAGTATTGCTTAAATACTTGTACAATTCGGGTTTCTGATCGACACGTTCGAAAAACCTTCTAGCTAATACTTTATTTCGTTACGTTGATAAATATTTATTAAATTTTATTGTATGTTCGTGTATTAATTTGCTATCGAATAATAATACAGGAAGTCCAAGTGCTATTGTGCTTTACGAATGAATCCGACAGAAATTGCAGGTAGGTAATCCAAACGTAATAGTATTTTTTTATTTTCAGGATTTGAGAAATTATGGCGTTTCCCCTTCAATCTTGTTCATTTTTATGTGAAAATTTTTTTTTCTGCAGTGACGTACTATAAAATTGTAGCATGGAGGTAGGGTTGTGAAATATTTCGCACTTTGTATTCGCACAAAAAAAATTAAAAATATTGCTGTTTTGCTTATTTACATTTTAACTTTGAAGAATTTCCTCTTCTTGTTATTCAAGCACGAAAATTGAAATTTGATACCAAAATTCAATTTTGAACATTCTTTTCATCATTTTGAGTATCCACGTCCCACATCGATACGATAGAAAAAATAAAACGAAATAATGAAATAAATTTCAGTTAATGTAACGAAAAATGTACAAATTCTAAAAAATTAAAAAACTGCTGAAAATTGAAAATTTTCAAAACGAAGTACCATGTATTTTTCCAACGGCTTCCTAAACAATTAACAAATTATGCAGAATTTTTTTTACCTTCCTAGATCGGATTCAATAAGACTTCAAATTGACCTAAATATTCAAAAAATTGAAGGAAGATTTCAGACAAGTATTTAGAAATTTTTTTTTTCAATTTTAAGTTGAAAGGTTTCTAGCATTCTCATTTATGGGGAGAGAGGAGTTGAAAATTTCAAAGTTGTTTCACTTTGAAACGAACCATCATAAAGTTATTTTTTTGAAATTTTTTCACTTTTTAATGAGCACTTTTTTCAATTCGTTTACCATTATTTCAATTTATACAATTTTTTTTCTTTTTTTGTAATCTGAACCTTTCTATTATGAATACTACAGTGTCGCAGGAACAAACCAAATTTTTTTATCTTGAAAGGAAGCTAAATTGCTCTTCCATGAAAACATTGTATATCAAGTCGAAAAAATCGAGGTTGAATAGAGAAATTTGAGAATATGATGAAAAAAGTTTCAATTTATTCGTCATATCTTCAATTAAAAATCAATTTTCGTACGATCACGTCCTTTATACCAGTCTAGGCCACATAACGATACGGAAAAATTCATTCCACATTTTTTTATTCCACAGGTGAAGGAGAGAGCCATGAAATGATTACGTTTGGTACATTCGACAGCAGTAGTTACTCGTCATACGTAAACATGTCTCCTTCCATTAACACTTCGGTCATAGATGAAGCTCTCGTCAAACCTCCGGCACACGAATCAGTACTAAAACGCGATCTAAACACTCTGCGAGTTCTACTTCGTACCAGCATCAGTCATGCCAATGCTACCGATTCATTTGGCAACACTCCTTTACACTACGCAGTCATCAGCGATGACGATCGATTCTTCGAAATACTTCTGAAACATCCGGCTATCGATATAAACCGAAGAAATCACGCCAATCGAACACCTTTGCATTGGGCTTTAGGTAAATCCAACGTAAACGCTATTAAAGTCCTCGTGCGTCAAAAATATATTCAATTAGATGGTGAGTTGGACCGCGAAGGTCATACATGTCGTGAAATCCTCATCCAAAAACATCCCAAGCTGGCAACGAAGTTATTCAACTTAAGGCCACGAGAGCTCCTGAAGGCCTTGTGTGAAAACCAATTGGATCAATTTGTCAGAATTCTCGATCAAAGGAGCGATCACGTGTTCTACTTTTATCCAGTTGATCAGCCCGGAACATTATTGGATATTGCTTGTCGATCGCCAGGAAATGGGAAATTTGTCAAAGCCTTACTCGAACGAGGAGCTCGAATCAACGCCATAAATCCGAACACTGGTAAAGCTGCGATACACGAGGCAGTCCAAAATTCCGATGCTGAAACTGTACGAATTCTGATGCAGGATGACGAATGCCACGTGGATACACTGGATGTTCTAGGAAACTCGGTTCTGCATCATGCTGTTCGTCGAAACGATGCACAAATTCTGGAAATTCTATTAAAACGTAATGTTTCCAATTCGTCGGTATTTTTACAAAAGCATTCAACTATTGATATCGGTAATAAATCAACTCGCACTAACGGTCAGACTCCTAAATCGCACCATTCCATCGATATCAATGCAATCGATCAAAGTAATCGGACACCTTTACACGTGGCATTACTGGAAAACAAACCTAAATCAATCGATATCCTCCTCGATCAACCAAACATCGACGTTGATGTGCAAAAAGACCTTGGTAATCGTACATGTCGTCAAATTATCGTCCAAAGCTTCCCCAAACTTGAACCAAAATTACCTCAGACTGCTTCGAAACCAGATGCAATCGAAAGCTTATTCTCCCTGCTGCATAAACGCGATACAGAGACATTCGTCGAAAGAATCCAATCGGTAAAACTTTCATCAACTGCTACAAACGGTCAATACACATATTTACAGTACGCTTGTAAAGAGGGTATGATCGAGGTCGTTCGTGGTCTTCTCGAAGCAGGAATAGATCCCAATGAATTTTCTCCCGCTAGGAAACTAACTCCTGCGATGACCGCCAGCCACGAAGGGTATCACAAAATCCTCTCGATGTTACTGAACCATCCCCTTATCTCTTTCGAACCGATTGACAGTAGGACTGTGCTTCATTCGGTGATGGAAGGTATGCTGAGGGAACAAGACGTCACCGCTGATGCTGGGAATATACCTCCCGACGAGAATCGTGATCATTATCAATGTCTGCAATACATACTCGACCGAGTAACACGAAATGGCAATTTGGATATCAATTATGGTGATGAAAATGGAAGTACAGCGTTGCACCTGGCTGTCTCACTGAACGATTACCAAGTCTTGAAGGATCTCCTGGACAACGGAGCTTATCTAAGTCAAAAAAATAACTCCGGCGTGGAACCTATACGAGTGATGAACCCAGCGACTCTGCAACGATACCTTAACTCTTGCATCACTTCCGAAGGCCAATTAATGCGCGACAACTACAAAATTATTTTCAATTACAGATCGCTCATTCCACCGATCTCACTGAATGCTCCGGAAATCACGACTTTATACGTGATGAGTGACGAACCCGACCTCAGACCTTTGCTAAGACATCCTGTGCTAAGGAGCTACCTCGACTTCAAGTGGCAAGCGTTGAAGATATACGCTTACGTAAATCTGGCCTTCTATACGTTCTTCTGGCTATCTCTGAATTTGTACTTTTACGACTACTTCACTCGTTATCGAAAATCAGATACTGAATTTTCCGAAACCCAGCTTCACCTTCTACTGCATACCATGACTGGCATCTCCTGGGCGATACTCGTACTTCGCGAACTATACCAATATCTCCTTGCTCCTAAATTGTACATACGTTCGTTGATGAACTACCTCGAATGGACGTTGATCTCATTCGTTTTGATATTTCTCACTTGCCAAACCATAATGAGCCTCGATCAGACAAAAAAACTGGCCGGTTTGACCATAATATTCTCCTCCATGGAACTGATAACGTTGGTAGGAAGGCTACCGACATTTTCGAGAAATTTACCAATGGTGAAGTCAGTGGCTAGCAATTGGTTCAAATTTATTTCATGGTATTCGATCGTATTCCTCGGACTGGCGTTTGCTTTCAGTATTCTGGACACGATCGGCGTCCAGCAATCGAATATTCCCCTAACACAGCCAGTGACGTTTCTCTACAACGTATCTGTAATGCTGACCGGACGTATAAGTCCTCCGACCGCTACGGACGATTCATCGTTGAGATTATACAATATCCTATTCCTATCTGTCGTTTTCCTGACTGCCATTGTAAACGGTTTAGCTTTCTCTGGTATCGTGACAGCTGGACAGAACGCCGTGGTTCTCGGTATCATTTCACAGATCACTTCGACCTATCGTACGGAAAGTATGGTCATCGAGGACGCTTACGGATTACTTAGAGTCTTGGATAAATTAGCAGGCTTCGTATCCGGACGCAGAACCTCCAGCATCTCCGATCGCACAAGTCGACAAATGTTTTATAGACGTATAAGACTGGTTGATTATATCAGACCTAGTTATCAAATAGCTATTGAACCGAATCGAGGTAACGTCGTATTACTTCCATTGCTCGGCTCGTCTGGATTCCGAAAAGTTGATTCATACTTTGACAAAAGTTCTTGGATTGTTGATTCGACCGTTGTAGCGGATACCTCGACCATTTTGGAAACTCGCAATACTCCAAGTGATGTCTTGAATCGAAGCGATTTAGAAAGAGTGGAGCAATCGATAGAGAATATAATGGTTATTCTAAATTCGAAATTAAAGTAAAACCTGATCATCAAATCACCATCATATTATGCATCTCGAATAATATAACTTCATTTCAGATACTTTTATAAATATAAGTAAGTATATAATTATTTCAATTTTGTTTGTATTCACGACATTTAATTTAAAATAAAACTATTGGCTGTGAAACTCCTCGTCCTAAATGTATAATTTTGCTCCACTTTTGTAACATATTGTTCCACACTTCTTTGAAAAATATTCTAAACATGGTCAACACGAGATCATTGGAAACTTGAAAAACCAAATTTTGCATTTAGACAACCAGTATTTCATCTTCAGATTACCTGCAAGATTCCGAACTTCAATGAAAATAAATAAAAAATAAAATAAAAAAATAGCAATTTCATCCATGACCATTTACCCTTCACGTAGTTTGAGTACTCATTAGCAGAAACCTGGAGACGTGACGTAGGTAATGAAAATGAATCGTATGAATTTCAATTACGAGCCGAAGTTCAGGACTTATCTTCATATCGTACAATATTATTTAATATTCCAACGTAACCAATGTAACGAAAACATCCACGTAAATTTTTCACAAATTAATTATCATAGTTTATCGTAGAAACCACGATAGCAACTTTTTCAGCAATAATTCTACACCGACAATATGAATATGATTCACTCTGATTCAGTTCCTAGCGAGTAGACTAGCGATAACAGTGAAAAATTGATAAGGCAATTATTCAAAATTCAAACCATATCCATGGTAGGTACATACCATCAAAGGTGTTCTTGTTGGCTCTATTTTTCTTCTGTTTTACTCACAATAATGCATCATTAAATGTTCCTCAAATCGTTCGGATAATTGTACTCGTACTTCATACAGAACGTCTGGGAACTTCCGGTAAGTCTAAATACGCAAATTTTATTAGTAATCCGATGATTGATCGCGAAAATTTCGAAATTATACAAAAACCCGAAAGAAATATCTCATAAAAACGACAGAAATTCGCGAAAATGACAAAATCAAAAATGTCCAGCGGAAAACGAATAAAACAAATAAAAAACACATTTCTCAATGATGCACAAATGTAACTGGATAGAAAAAAAGTTAGCGGAAGTGACACCGCACTAACGCGATGCCAAAACTGATAGGATAAGATTTGGTTTCTGTTTCCGGTTCTGCTGGTTTTTTTTTTTTTTCAGTTTTACAAATAAAAAATTATTTTTTGATATTCTGTTGAAAAAGTTTAAAAAGAATAAATTAATAAGAAAGTTTACTTATTAGTTATCAAACAGTTAATATGCATATATTTTTTTTTTGTCATGTCAATCAAATCAACATGTACCTAACAAATTCTAATTAGTGATGGCAAAACATCGATATTTATTGATTTTTCCAATTTTTTTGTACGCTTTACTTTAGTTCAACGTTATTTCATTTAAACAATACAAAATTAGTCAAATTAATTTGACAACAGGCAAAAAGGAAAAACTAACATATCAAAAGATTACGAATTTTCATTTTATTGTTGTTTAATGATGAGTAATTTGAGTATAGGCTTATGCGTTCTCTTTCAAAAATGGGGACACTATTTAGAAATATATCAATAATCCCCCATCACTAATTCTAATACCTAATTAATTACAATTACAATTCTTCTGGTCGAAACAATTTTTTTCGTGGCATTTTGTAATTTTATCATTTTTATTCGAAAATCAACTAAAAAATGAAAATTTAGCCAAAAATATTGAAACTAGTCCCAATGAAATGGGGCTCATTTTGCACAAAATTTTACTTATCCAAATAATCTTCAATACAAAATGAAATATTCATAATCATAATAATCATTTCCTTTCCCATACAGGCCAAAATGTCCACCAACAACGAGCCGAACAACACACACCAGATTCAGATCAAATATCAATCGTGCGATCTCGCCACAGCGATGAAATTACTCGACCTAATGAAGCAGAAAAACCTCGACGAATTCGTCACAACCCTACAAAGTACTATTTTCAATATCAATCACTATTACGAAGCGCCGGAAAATGGTACGTTGCTAGAGATCGCCTGTCGTTCGTATGGGTACAGTGATTTCGTCAAGGTGCTGATCGTATATGGCGCCGGTGGCATTTCCAAAAAAACGCCTCTACACAAAGGTCAAATAAACCAAGTGGAAAATTTCAACTCAGATTTGAGTCAACTCAATGACACAAGCTTGACCAGCACCAGCGATGAAGAATCTGGTAATCAACAAACCTATTTGCAATATGCTTGCAATTTAGGTCTCGTTGGTGTGGTCGAGGACCTTTTGAAAATGGGCTTCAATCCGAACGAGCATTATCCCAATTGTACCGAAACACCGATCAAAATAGCAGCTCGAAACGGGTACCATGAGATCGTTTCTATGTTAGTAAATAGTCCAGGAATATCGCTTCAATGGCACGATAATTTCAAACCTGCGTTGGAATCTGTGCTCGATTACATTTTCGGCCAGGACAATGTAACGAGCGCAGGAAACAGCGCCGGTGACAAAGAACGCGACTATTATAAATGCTTGGAATGTATTTTGAAAAAAATATTTCACGAATCGCTGCTGTGGGGGATACCGAAACCTAAACGAAAGCTGACGCCGGCTGCCATGAATTGATGGAACCGAAATTCCAAAATTCAAATCGTTTGATAATTTGTCTTTTTTAAGATTAATTTTAGTTTTTCGTCAAATTTTTTGGTTCGGGTTTCTCGGATTTCATTATTGCGAAGGATAAATTAATAATTTTTTTTTTGGAATTATTTTTAGACTTTTTTCAGAAAAATGTACTTACCAAAAATTGTTTAAATTTAAAAAATCGATTTCGAATGAAAACTACTTTTGAACAAATTCAAAAAAAAATCAAACAAAATCGTAAAAAAACAAAATCCTGAAAAATTCATGTTTTTGAAGAAATTTGAAAAATTTATCTTTTTACTTTTGAAAAATTGAAAAATTATGCTTTAATGAAACTGAAAAATAGTGTTCTCAAATAAAATTCAAAGAAATTACTTATATTTACTTTTACACAAAATAATAAAAAAATGAGATTGATTTTTTTTAAATTGGAGTACCAATTTTTCTTTGATTATAAAAATATTTTAGCAAAAATCATTTTTGGTCAAACCCATCGTTTTTTGTCATTTTTCATTTCCTAGTCCAAACTGTTATTTTTTGTCAAAATGGTGATTTCAAAGTAAAAATTGCCATTTCAAGGTACTTAAAAAGTGTCATTTTTGGTCAAAAATTCAAAACCTCCGTTTTTCTTCAATTGTTTTTTTTTTTTTGCCTTGGTCCAAATCATGATTTTTTGTAAAAATTGCCATTTCAAAGTAAAAACAGTCATTTTTGACCAAAATTGACATTTTTTTGTCAGGTAAGTGCTAAAAAACTATCCTATCTCATACACTGAAAATAAATTCAAAATAGTAAATTGAAAATTTGATAAATTTCCAACTTTGTTTGCCCTTCAATTTCAAAGGTAGGCAACCTGTTGTAATAATATTTAGTCGTCTATTCGAAAACTAGAGATCTATTTCATTTTTTCATGACTACGATAGCTCGTTTTCAATTGAATTTTATAATTTTTCTCACCATAATAAGTATTCAAACCTTCAATTTTGATTTTGAGCAAAAAATGATAAAAACCAATTCATTTCAGTTTTCATTTCCAAAACTACCTTCTTATTTTAATGGAATTTTAACGTTGATTCCATGCTGAAAATTGAAAGAGATAAAAAATAATTCCCAGTATTCGAGAAGAGGTGAAGTTCATGTCTTGGCAAAACATCTAATTTGTTTCACTGATTCACTCGAAGGTAAGATGAAATTGAAGGGCAGTGCATGAGGTTGAAAAACAAACACTAGATAAAACCCAGAAAGTTGATTTAAAACCGAACCCATCAAGTACGTTGGCTACTAATGACGTCACAGCGAATATTAGGAGTTTCCAGAGCGAAGTGTATGGGTGCGGCTCCACTTGCAGTACTTCAATATGCTATAAATTGACGATGATGAGAAAATAAACACAAGAGAAACCGATATGTGAATGAATTTCATTTCACAGTTCGCAATTACGAATGTTACCTGACACACACGTAATCGTTAGTTGTTGCCTGAAGAAGTCTTCGGTCAGCGTTTTTTTATACCTATTACTGTCACAGTCGTAATTTAATGATTAAAATATGCATATTGGGAACTTGAAAAGCAGATCAACATTTTTCACAGTTATTCAGAACCTCATCGTACGATTAAAATTTAGTCCAGTAAGTATGTTCCGTTCGATTTTATTCAGCTTTTTTCTGCGATCATTGGCTAATACGTGGCATATGCTTATTTTACAGGAAGCTAACTAATACACATACTATTTCATTCGCACCATTATACATACGAGTAGATAAATCATGAGTCAAGAAATATGGATTTGCGTAATGTGGAATGCTTTATACATCGCATGGTCACTATCGTTCGTCTGCTTGATCATTCATTTCTACAAGTTTTTTCGCAGCCCATCCCCTCAAAGCTTGGCAACCAGGAACCTCACTCTGTACTGTTTCTTCTTATTGTTGATCTACATCACGATATTTTACGAACATCCACCAGGACCCAAATTTGAAAAACCAACAATTACAGATCCCAATCATAAAAGTTCCTATACTTATTCCATGATATTGCAGTACTTGATAGTGGCATCGGCATTTTACAAATTGATCATTGCTCTGGACTTATGCTGGTCTTTCCGTAACATCGCTCTATATCTGCAACCATCGACAGGCTCGCCAAATAAGACATTCTTGGTTTATTGTCTTTCAGGCATAAGTATTCCTTTAATTTACATTGTTCTACGTTTAAGATATTTTTACACCGGAAACGACAAGAAAATCGAGTGCATGGCCACGCACTACGAACAGAACGCCATTCGCATTTCGCGTCTGATTCCAATTTTTGGCGCATTCTGGTATATAAAATCAGCCAGTATGAATAAAACCGAATTTGGAACTAGGTTCTCGCTGCATATACGTCTTCTAATCATGCTGGGGGGATTTTCGGCCGTTTTGAGTGTCGCAGAGGTAATTTCACAAGCGTTGATTCCCGATGATGTATCAAATACTGAGGATATCGTGATAAGGGTCTACTTCAAGATACAATTGATTGGCATGATTCTGGAAGGCTTAAGCATCGCCATATTTTTCACATTTAAAAATGATACGTTCCAATCCAATATTACTAGGTGACAGGCCAAGCATCATAGGTAACTTAATAAATTCACTTTTTCACTAAAGTGGTACGACGTAATTGAAGAATGATTGCACATACGGTGAATATAGTCTAAGCAATGTCATATAAGCATAATACCTAATTATTTTAGAAAATCGTAACAAGTTTGTTAATTTAAATAAATTTCAATGCAAATAAATTTATTAAATATCTCGTATCGTTGATAGGTGTGAGCAAGAATACATACATAAACCAAATTAACAGTGGAGCGAAAAAAAAACTACCTCAAACTTTGTCCAGATCCAAGGAGAGTGCCATGCCACCTGCCTGGTAACTCGCCCTCTTGAAAAAGTGAAATTTAAGTTTCTACATCTACCTCCTTAGGTGATTGACCTCAAAATTTGGCTGTGGGAACTGTTGTACTTTGGGCTAGTTGCAGCATTTTGGAGATTAAATTCAAGGCGTTGTAAAGTAGTGAAGTGGCAACGCTGTATTTTATTTTCACCTCCCTCGCCCGTTATTAATTTCACTATCACAAAACTTCCATAAACATGTCCTCTCATGGCCAATTTTCTGAACAATAAGTATAATGGGACTAGTTTCGGAATCGTTTTTCGAAACCGATTTTTGAAACTTTTTCAAATAATGCTTTTTTTCTCAACGGAAGATTTGAACATTTGAATGAGCCACTTTTCAAAACTTTTCTTCAATTTTAAGTGGCAAAATTGGCAAAAATGTAAAAACCTGTCTCAAGGTATCTGGGTAATTCTCAAAAAAGTGGACTTTTTCAGTAACTGGCACAAAACTCAAAATGCTGAACATTTCAGGAAAAAAATTTTCAACAGTTTTACAAAGCACCATCTCCTTTACACGTTACGATCATTAATATGCATCCCCCCCCCCCTAACCCCCCAAGAAATCACTTAAAGGGCCAAAAAGTTCCATCACCGTGGCTGTAACCGCATCGATTTTCTATTGTTCATTT